>JAEUCK010009740.1:0-81411 GCA_017311455.1 Otocyon megalotis megalotis | reverse complement strand
ACCTGACTCTAACCCTACCCTAACCCTACCCTAACTTGTGTTGTAACCATAACACTAACCCTAAACCTAAACCTACCCTGTACCATAACCGTAACCCTAACCCTAATGCTAAACTCTACCGTAAAACTAACCCGAACACTAACACTAACCCTACCCTGCGCCGTAACCCTAAAACTAACCCTAAACCTAACGCTAACCTATAACGTAACCCTAACTCTAAACCTTACCGTAACCCTAACTTGTTCCATAACCCTAACCCTACCCCTAATCCTAACCTGTACCATAACCCTAACCCTAACCCGAAACAGTACTGTAGCCCTAACACTAACCCTAACATAATCATAACCTCTAACGTAACCCTAACCCTAACCCTAACCATAACCATAACGATAATCTGTATTGTAACCATAAACCTAACCCTAACCCTAACCTGTTCTGTAACCCTAACCCTACCCCTAAACCTAACCCTCACCTGTACCATAACCCACACCTAACCCTACCCCTAATCCTAACCTGTACTGTAACCCTAACCCTAACCCGAAAGTGTACTGTAGCCCTAACACTAACCCTAACGTAATCATAACCTCTAACGTAACCCTAACCCTAACCCTAACCATAACCATAACCATAAACTGTATTGTAACCATAAACCTAACCCTAACCTGTTCTGTAACCCTAACCCTACCCCTAAACCTAACCCTCATCTGTACCGTAACCCTAACCTAACCCTAATCTTAACCCTAACCCTAACCCTAACCCTAACCTGTACCATAAACCTAAACCTAACCCTAACCCTAACACTAATGCTAACCTATACACTAACGCTAACCCTAAACCTAAACATAACCATAACTTGTACCGTAACACTAACCCTAACCCTAAACCTAAGCTTAACCCTAACCTGTACCGTAACCCTAAACCTAACCCTAACCCTAACCCTAACCATTACTTAACCCTAACCCTAAGCCTAAACCTAATGCTAACCTCTACCGTAACCGTACCCCTAACACTAACCCTAACCTGTACCGCAACCCTAACCCTAACCCTAAACTGTATGGGAACCCTAACCCTAACCCTACTATAACCTGTACCGCAACCCTAAACCTAACGCTAACCCTAACCCAGACACTAACCTGTACGTTAACCCTACACCTAACCATAACCCCAACCCTAATTCTAAACCTAACCCTAACCTGTACAATAACCCTAACCCTAACACTAACCCTAACCCTAACCCTAACTTGTAGCGTAACCCTAACCCTAAACCTAACCCTACCCTGAACCGTAACCCTAACACTAACCCTACCCATAACCCTAACCCACAACTGTACCGCAGGCCTCACCATAACCCCAACCCTAACCGTAACCCTTACTTGTACCTTAACACTAACCCTAATCCTAAACCTAAACTGTACCGTAACCCTAACCCTAACCCTAAACCTAACCATTACCCTAACCTGTTCCGAAACCCTAACCCTATCCCTGACCATAACCTGTATCGTAACCCTCACCCTAAAAGTTACCCTAACCTGTAGCATAACCCTACCCGTAACCCTAACCGTAACCTGTACAGGTACCAGAACCCTAACCCTAACACTAACACTAACCTGTACCGTAACCCTAACCCTAACACTAACCCTAACCCTAAATTGTACCGTAACCCTAAACCGAACCCTAACCCTAACACTACACTGTACCGTAACACTAAATTTAACCCTAACTCTAACTTGTACCGTAATCGTAACCCTAACCTTAAACCGAACTCTAAATATAACCTGTCCCCTACCCTAACCCTAACCCTAAACTCTATGGCAAACCTAACCCTAACTCTAACACTAACCGTAAACCTAAGCTGTACTGTAACCCTAACCCTAACCCTAAACTATACCGTAATCCTAAAGCTAACCCTAACCCTAACCCTAACGCTAACCTATAACGTAACCCTAACCCTAAACCTTACCATAACCCTAAGTAGTTCCTTAACACTAACCCTTCCCCAAACCCTAACCCTAAACCTTATCATAACCCTAAGTAGTTCCTTAACACTAACCCTTCCCCAAACCCTAACCCTAACCTGTACCATAACCCTAACCCTAACCCTAACGTAACCATAACCTCTAACGAAACCCTAAACTTAATCCTAACCCTAACCCTAACCATAACCATAACCATAACACTAACTTGTACGGTAAGCCTAACCCTAAACCTAACCCTAACCCTAACCCTAACCTTAACCCTAACCTGTACAGTAACCCAAACACTACCACTAAACCTAACCCTAACCTGTTCCATAACCCTAACCCTAACCCTAACCCTAACCTGTCCCGTAACCATAAACCTAACCCTAACCAACACTAATGCTAACCTATACACTAACCCTAACCCTAAAACTAACCATAACCATAACTTGTACCGTATACCTAACCTTAACCCTAAACCTAAGCTTAACCCTAACCTGTACCGTAACCCTAATCCTAATCCTAACCTTAACCCTAACCCTAACCCTGACCCTAAAATTACTGTAACCCTAACCTTAACCCTAAACCTAATGCTAACCTGTACCATAACCGTAACCCTATCCCTAACTCTAAACTGTACCGCAACCCTAACCCTAACCCTAAACCTAACGTTAAACTGTACGGTAACCCTAACCCTAAACCTAACCCTAACCTGTACTGTAACCCTAAACCTAACCCTAACCCTAACCCTAACCCTGACACTAACATGTTCGGTAACCTTACCCCTAAACCTAACCCTAACCGTAACCCTAACCCTAACCCTAACCTGTACCGTAACCCTAAACTTAACACTAACCGTAACCCTAACCCTAACTTTTGCCATAACCCTAACCCTAAACCTAACCCTATCCTGAACCATAACCCTAACCCTAACCCTAACCTTAACCCTAACCTGTACCCTAACCCTAAACCTACCCCTAAACCTAACCCTAACCTCTTTCGTTACCCTAACCATAACCCTAAACCCAAACCCAAACCTAAACCTAACCTCTATCGTTACCCTATCCCTAACCCTAACCCTAACCTGTACCATAACCCTAATCCTAACCCTAACCCTAAACCTAAGCGGTACCGTAACCCTAAACCTAACCCCCCAGTAACGCTAACCTTAACCCTAACCTGTACCGTAACCCAACCCTAACCCTAACCATAACCTTAATCTATCCTATACCGTAACCCAAACCCTAACCCTAACCGTAACCCTAACCTGTACCGTTACCGTAACGGTAACTCTAAACCCAACCCAACCCTAATCCTAACAACTAACGTAACCCTAACCCTAACCCTAATCCTAAACTTAACCCTAAACAGAACCATAACTCTAAACCGACCCCTAAACCTAACCCTAACCTGTACCGTAACCCTACCCCTAAACCTAACCCTAACTGTACATAACCCTAAACCTCACCCTAACCTAAACCTAACCGGTACCGTAACCCTAAACCTAATCCTAAAGTTTACCCTAACCTTAACCCTAACCCGTACCATAACCCTAACCCTACCCTAAACCTAACCCTAACCTGTACCGTAACCCTAAACCTAAACCTAACCCTTACCATAACCTGTACCGTAAACCTAACACTAACCCTATCAGTAAACCTAACAGGTACCGTAACCCTAACCCTAACACTAACAGTAACCCTAACCTTAACCCTAACCTGTACCGTAACCCTCACCCTACTCCTAAACCTAAACCTAACCTGTACCGTAACCCTAATCCTAACCCTAACTAGTACCGTAAACCTAAACCTAACCCTACCCCTAAAATTAATGCTATGCTATACCATAAGCCTAACCCTAACCCTTACCGTAACCCTAACATGTACCGTTGCCCTAACCGTAACCCTAAACTCAACCCTAACCCTAACCCTAACAACTACCGTAACCCTGACCCTAACCCTACCCTAAACTTAACCCTAAACTGCACCTTAAACCTAACCCTAACACTAACCCTAAACCTAACCAAAGCCTCTCGCATAAACGTAACCCTAACACTAACCCTAACCCTTACCCTAACTTCTACCGTAACCCTAACCATAATCCTAACCCTACCCTGTACTGTAAAACTAACCCTAACCCTAACCCTAAACTGTACTGTAACCCTAACCCTAACACAAGCCTAACTCTAAACCTAACCTGTAACCTAACCCTAACTCAAAATCTAACCTCTGTGGCATACATAACCCTAGCCCTAATCCTAAAACTAACCATAAACCTAACCTGTACCGTAACACTAAACTTAACCCTAAACCCAACCCTACCCTAAACCTAACCTAAACTGTACACAACCCCAACTCAACCCTCAACCCTAACACTCAAACCTAAACCTAAATCTCTTACCCAGAACCCTAACTCTAACCATAAACCTAACCTTAACCCTCTGTACCGAAACCCTAACTTAACCCTAACTCAAAATTCTAACCCCAACGCTAACCCTGCAACCCTAACTCCTAACCCTAACACTTACCTGTACCGTACCCTAACCCTAACACTAAACCTAACCCTAAATTGTACCGTAACCCTAAACATAACCCTAACTCTAACCCTACTCTGAACCGTAACCCTAACACTAACCCTAACCCTAACCGTTACCTGAACCGTAACCCTAACCCGAACCTTAACCCTAACTCTAAACCTAACCTGTACCCAAACCGTAACTCTAAATCTAACCTCTATGGCAAACATAACCCTAACACTAATCCTAACACTAATCCTAACCCTAACCTGTACCATAACACTAAAGCTAACCCTAACCCTAACCCCAACCCTAAAACTAAACTGTACAAAAACCCTATCCCTAACCCTAAACCTAAAACTAAACCTAAACCCAACCTGTACCGTAACCCTCACCCTAAACCTAAACCTAACCCTAAAACTAACCAGTACTGTAACCCTAATCCTTAGCCTCACGCTAAACTGTACCGTAACCCTAACCCTAACCCTACCTATAACTCTAAACCACAACTGTACAGCAACCCTAACCCTAACCCTAACCCTAACCCTAACCCTAACGCTAACCATAACACTTACCTGTACTGTAACACTAAACCTAAACCTAAACGTAACCAGTACCGTAATCTTAACCCTAACCCTAACCCTAAACCTAACCTGTATCGTAATCCTAAAACTAGCCCTAACCCTAACCCTAAACTGTAATGAAACCGTAACCCTAACCCTAAACCTAACCTGTACCGTAACCCGAAACCCCACCCTAACCTATACCTTAACCCTAACCCTAAACCTCACCATAACCTGTACCGTAACCCTAACCCTAACACTAACCCTACCCGTAACAACAACCCACACCTGTACGGCAACAATAATCCTAACCCTAACTCTAACCCTAACCATAAACCTTACCTGTACCGTAACACTAAACCTAACCCTAAACATAACCCGTACTGTAACCCTAACCCTAACGCTAACCTACCCCTAACCCTAAACTGTACCCTAACCCTAACCCTAACACTAACCATACCCTTTACCGTAACCCCAAACCTAACACTAAACCTAACCTGTACCGTAACCCTAACCCTCACCTTAACCCTAACTCTAAACGTAACCTGTCCCCTAACCCTAACCCTAACCCTAACTTCTAGGGCAAACCTAACCATAATCTTAACCCTAACCCTAACCCTAACCCTGACCTGTACCGTAACAGTCACCCTAACCCTAACACTAACACTAACCCTAACATTAACCTGTACCGTAGCACTAACGCTAACCATAACCCTGAACCTTAACTTAAACCTAACCTTAAACCTAAACCTAACCCTAACCCTAAACCTAACTGTAATCGTAACCCTAACCTGTACCATAACCTGAACCCTAATCCTAACCCTAACTATAAACCTAACCTGTACCCTAACCCTAACCCTAAACCTAATTTCTATGGCAAACCTAACCTTAACCTTAACCCTAAACCTAACCCTAAACTGTACCGTAACCCTAACCCTAACCCTAACCCTAACCCTAACTTGTACCGTAACCCTAACACTAAACCTAAACCTATCCTGAACCGTAACCCTAACCCTAACGCTAACCCGAACCGTAATCCTAACCCACAACTGTACCACAACCGTAACCGTAACCATACCCTAACCGTTACCCTTACCTGTAACGTAACACTAACCCTAACCCTAAACCTAAGCTGTACCATAACCCTAACCCTAAACCTAACCCTAACACTAACCCTAATCCCAACATGTACCATAACACTAACCCTAACCCTAACCCTAACCCTAAACCTAAACCTAAACCAAACCTCTACCGTAACAATCACCCTAAACCTAACCCTAACCCTAACCCTAACCCTAACCCTAACCTGTACCGTAACCCTAAACCTAACCCTAAACCTAAACCTAACCTGTACCATAACCCTAACCCTAAACCTAACAGTAACCCTAATCTTAACCCTAAACTGTACTGTAAACCTAACCCTACACCTAAAACTAAACATAAACTGTTCCGTAACCCTAACCCTAACCCTAACCATAACCTGTAAGGTAACCCAAACCCTAACCCTCAACCTAACTGGTACAGTAACCCTAACCATAACCCTAACAGTAAGGCTAACCTTAACCCTAACCTGTACCGTAACTCTAACCCTAACCCTAACCCTAACCTTAATGCTATCCTCTACCGTAACCCTAACCCTAACCGTAACCATACCCTGTACCATTACCCTAACCGTAACCCTAAACCCAACCCTAACCCTAACCCTAACACTAACCCTAAACTTAACCCTCAACTGTACCGGAAACCTAACCCTAAAGGTAACCCTAAACTTACCCTTACCTGTACCATAACCCTAACCCTAACACTAACCCTAACCCTAACCCTAACCCTAACTTGTACCATAACCCTAAGCATAATCCTAACCCTACCCTGTACCGTAACCCTAACCCTAACCCTATCCCTAAACTGTACCGTAACACTAACCCTAACCTTAACCCTAACTAAACCTAACTTGTAAATTAACCCTAACTCTAAATCTAACCTCTATGGCAAACATAACCCTAACCCTAATCCTAACACTAATCCTAACCCTAACCTGTACCATAACACTAACCCTAGCCCTAACCATAACCCTAATCCTAACCCTAAACCTAACATGCACAATAACCCTAACACTAACCCTAAAACTATCCCTAAACCTAAACCTAAACCTAAACCGAACCTGTACCGTAACCCTCACCCTAAACCTAAACCTAACACTAACCATAACCCTAACCAGTACCGTAACCCTAATTCCTTACCCTCACCCTAACCTGTACAGTAACCCTAACCCTAACCCTATTTGTAACCCTAAACCACAACTGTACGGCAACCCTAACCCTAACACTTACCTGTACCGTAACACTAACCCTAACCCTAAACCTAACCAGTACCGTAACCTTAACACTAACACTAACCCTAAACCTAACTCTACCGTAACCCTAAACCTAGCCCTAACCCTAACCCTAAACTGTACCGTACCCCTAACCCTAACCCTAACCCTCACCTTAACCCTAACTCTAAACCTAACCTGTCCCCTAACCCTAACCCTAAACCTAACCTCTATGGCAAACCTAACCCTAACCCTAACACTAACCCTAACCCTAACATATACTGTAAACCTAACCCTAAACCTAACCGAAACCCTAACTTGTTCTGTAACCCTATCCCTAACCTAACCCTAACCCTAACCTGTACCGTAATCCTAGCCCTAAACCTAACCGTACCGTAAACCTAACCCTAACTCTAAACCTAACCATAACCTGTACCCTAACCCTAACCATAACCATAACCATAACCCTAACCCTAACGTGTACCGTAACCCTAACCCTACCCCTAAACCTAAACCTAATGCTATCCTATACTGTAACCCTAACCCTAAACCTAACCATAACCATAAGTTGTATCGTAACCCTAACCCTAACCCTAAACCTAAACTTATCCCTAACCTCAACCGTAACCCTAAAACTAACCCTAACCTGTGCAGTAACCCTAACCCTAACCCTAAGCCCAACCCTAAGCCTAACCCTAACATTTACTGTAACCATAACCCCAACCCTAAACCTTGGGATCCCTGGGTGGTGCAGCGGTTTAGCGTCTGCCTTGGGCCCAGGCGTGATCCTTGAGACCCGGGATCAAATCCCACATCGGGCTCCTGGTGCATGGAGCCAGCTTCTCCCTCTGCCTATGTCTCTGCCTCTACCTCTCTCTGTGACTATCATAAATAAATAAATAAAATTTTTAAAAAACCCTACCCCTAAACCGAACCCTAACTGTAACCTGTACCGTAACCATAACCCTAACACTAACCCTACCCCTACCCCTAACCCTAACCCTAACGCTAACCCTAACCCTAACCCTTACCTGTACCGTAACCATACCCCTAATGGTAAACCTAACCTGTACCGTAACCCTAACCCTAACTCTAACCCTACACTAACCCTACCCGTAACCCTAACCCACAACTGTACCACAAACCTAACCGTAACCCTAACAGTATCCCTAACCTGTACCGTAACCCTAACCCAAACCCTAACCTGTACCGTAAACCTAAACCTAACCCTACCCCTAACCTTAATGCTATCCTATACCGTAAGCATAACCCTAACCCTAACCGTAACCCTAACCTGTATCGTTAGCCTAACCGTAACCCTAAAACCAAGCCTAACCCTAACCCTAACCACTACAGTAACCCTAACCCTAAAACTAACCTTAAACTTAACACTAAATGTACAGTAACCCGAATCCTAACGCTAACCCTAAACCAAACCCTAGCCTGTACTGTAAACCTAACCCTAAACCTAACCCTAACCCTAACCTGTACTGTAACCCTAACCCTAACCCTAATTCTAAACCTAACCTAACCCTAAACTTAACTCAAAATCTAACCTCTATGGCAAACATAAACCTAACCCTAATCCTAACACCAATCCTAACCCTAACCTGTACCTTAACACTAACCCAAACCCTAACCCTAACCCTAAACCTAACCCTAAACCTAAACTGTACAATAACCCTAACCCAAACCCTAACCCTAAACCTAAACCCAATCTGTACCATAACCCTACCCTAAACCTAAACCTAACCTTAACCCTAACCCTACCCAGTAACGTAACCCTAATCCTTACCCTCACCCTAACCTGTACCATAACCCTAAACCCTAATCCTAACACTAACCCTACCCGTAACTCTAAAGCACAACTGTACGGCAACCCTAACCCTAACCCTAACCCTAACCCTAACTCTAACCCTCACCCTAACCCTAACTGTAAAACTTACCTGTACCATAACACTAACCCTAAGCCTAAACTTAACCATTACAGTAACCTTAACCCTAACCCTAAACCTAAACCTAAACCTGTACCGTACCCTAAACCTAGACTTAACCCTAAGCCTAAACTGTACCGAAACCCTAACCCTAACCCTAGACCTAACCTCTACCATAACCCTAACCTTAACTCTAAGCTGTACCGTAACCCTAAACCTCACCCTCACCATAACCTGTACCATAACCCTAACCCTAACCCTTCCCGTAACAACAACCCACACTGTACGGCAACCTAATCCTAACCCTATCTCTAACCCTAACCATAACCCTTACCTGTACCGTAACACTAACCCCAACCCTAAACATAACCTGTACCGTAACTCTAACCCTAACCCTAACCCTAACTCTAACCTGTACCCTAACCCTAACACTAACCCTAAACCTAACCCTAAGCTGTACCGTAACCCTAACCCTCACCTTAACCCTAACTCTAAACCTAACCTGTCCCCTAACCCGAACCCTAACCCTAACCCTAACCTCTATGGCAAACCTAACCCTAATCCTAACACGAACCCTAACCCTAATGTGTACAGTAACACTAACCCTAACCATAACCCTAAACCTTCCCCTAAACCTAACCTTAACCCTAACCCTAGCCCTAACTCTAACTTTAATCGTAACCGTAACCCTAACTTGTACCACAACCCTAACCCTAACACTAACTATAAACCTAACCTGTACCCTAACCCTAACCCTAACCCTAACCTCTGTGGCAAACCTAACCCTAACCTTAACCCTAACCCTAACCCTAACCCTAACCTGTACCGTAACACTAACCCTAACCCTAACCCTTACCGTAGCCCTAAATCTTACCTGTACCATAACCCTACACCTAACACTAACCCTCACCCTAACCCTAACTTGTACCGTAAACCTAACACTAAACCTAAACCTACCCTGAACTGTAACCCTAACCATAATTCTAACCCTACCCGTAACCCTAATCCACAACTGTACCGCAACCCTAACCGTAACCGTAACCCTAACCGTAACCCTTACCTGTACCGTAAAACTAACCCTAACCCTAAAACTTAAACTGTAACGTAAACCTAGCCCTAAAACTAACCTTTACCCTAACCTGTACCGTCCATAACCCTAACCCTAACCGTAACCTGTACCTTAACCCTAACTCTAAATCTAATCTCTATGGCAAACCTAACACTAACACTAAACCTAACACTAAACCTAACCCCAAATGTACCGTAACACTAACCCTAACCATAACCCTAACCCTAACCCTAAACCTAAACCCAACCTATACCGTAACCATCACCCTAAACCTAACCCAAACCCTAACCTTAACGCTAAACTGTACCGTTACCCTAACCATTACCCTCACCCTAACCTGTACTATAACCCTCACCCTAACCCTAACACTAACCCTACCCGTAACCCTAAACCACACCTGGACGACAAACCTAGCCTAACCCTAACCCTAACCCTAACACTAAAACTAACTTGTACCGTAACCCTAACCCTACTCCTAAACCTAACCCTAACTTGTACCGTAACCCTAACCCTAACCCTAACCTGTACCGTAAATCTAAACCTAACCTTACCCCTAACCTTAATGCTATCCTATACCATAAGCCTAACCCTAAATCTAACCGTAACACTAACCTGTATCGTTACCCTAACCGTAACCCTAAACCCAACCCTAACCCTAACCCTAACCTCGACCGTAACCCTAACCCTAACCCTAACCTTAAACTTAACCATAAACTGTACCGTAACCATAACCCTAAAACTAACCCTAACCTGTACCGTAACCATAACCCTAAAACTAACCCTAACTCTAAACCTAACCTGCACCCTAACCCTAACTCAAAATCTAACCTCTATGGCAAACATACCCTAACCCTAAAACTAACACTAACCCTAACGCAAACCTGTACCGTAAGAGTAAAACTAACCCTAACCCTAACCCTAAACCTAAACTGTACTATAATCCTAACACTAGCACTAACCCTAACCCTAAACCTAAACTGTACCGTAAGCCTAACCGTAACCCTAAACCTAAAGTTAACCCTAAACTGTACCGATATCCTAACCCTAACCCTAACCCTAAACCTAACCTGTACCTTAAACATAACCCTAACCCTAACACTAACACTAACCTGTACCGTAACCCTAACCCTAACACTAACCCTAACCCTAAATTGTACCGTAACCCTAAACCAAACTCTAAACCTAACTCTACACTATACGGTAACGCTAATCCTAATCCTAACCGTTACCTGAACTGTAACCCTAACCCTCACCTTAACCCTAACTATAAACCTAACCTCTACCCTAACCCTAACCCTAACCTCTATGGCAACCTAACCGTAAAACTAACACTAAACCTAACCCTAAACCTATACTGTACCATAACACTAACCCTAACCCTAACCCTAACCGTAAACGTATCCCAAACCTGTACTGTAACCCTAACAGTAACACTAACCCCAACCCTAAGCCGAACCCTAACATCTACCGTGTACCGGAACCCTTACCCTAACCCAAACCCTAACCCTTACCTGTACCATAACTATACCCTAACGGTAAACCTAACCTGTACCGAAACCCTAACCCTAACTCTAAACCTAACACTAACCCTACCCGTAACACTAACACACAACTGTACCGCACCCTAACCCTAACTCTAACCCTAAACCTAACCGTAACAGTTACCTGTACCGTAGCCCTAACCCTAACCCTAAAACTAACCGGTACCGTAACCCTAACCCTAACCCTAACTTCTACCGTAAACCTAACCATAATCCTAACCCTACACTGAAACGTAACCCTAACCCTAAACCTAAACCTAAACTTAACCCTAATCTGTACCATAACCCTAACCCTAAAGCTAACCCTTAAACTCACCCTAACCTGTACCATATCCCTAACACTACCCTAACCCTAACCCTAACCCTAACCTGTACCATAACCCTAACCCTAACCTTACCCTAATTCTAAAGCTAACCTGTACCTATCCCTAACTCTAAATCTAACCTCTGTGGCAAACATAACCCTAAAGCTAATCCGAACACTAATCCTAACCCTAACCTGTACCATAACACTAACCCTAACCCTAACCCTAACCCTAAACCTAAACCTAAACCCAAACTGGACCTTAACCCTCACCCTAAACTTAAACCTAACCACAACCCTAACTCTAACCAGTACCATAACCCTAATCCTTACCCTCACACTAACCTGTACAGTAACCCTAACCCTAACCCTACCCGTAACCCTAAACCACGACTGTATGGCAACCCTAACCCTAACCATAACCCTAACCCTAACCGTAACCCTTACCTATACCTTTACATTAACCCTAACCCTAAACATAACCTGTACCGTAACTCTAACCCTAACGCTAATGCTAACCCTAACCCTAACCTGTACCCTAACCCTAACCCTAACCCTAACCCTACCTTGTACCGTTACCCTAAACCTAAACCTAACCCTAACCTGTACCGTAACCCTAACCCTCACCTTAACCCTAAATCTAAACCTAACCTGTCCCCTATCCATAAACCTAACCCTTACCTCTTTGACAAACTTAACCCTAACCCTAACACTAACCCTAACCAGTACCGTAACACTAACCCTAACCATAACACTAAACCTTACCCGAAACCTAACCTTAAGCCTAACTCTAACCCTAACCGTAACCCTTATCTGTACCGTAACCCTTACCATAACCCTATGCCTAACCGGTACTGTAACCCTAACCCTAACCCTTACAGTAACCCTAACCTTAACCCTAACCTGTACGGTAACCGTAACCCTACCCCTAAACCTAACCCTAACCTGTTCCGTAACCCTAACCCTAACCGTAACCCTAACCATAACCATAACCATAACCTGTACCGTAACCCTAACCCTAACCCTAACCCTATACCTAACCGGTACCGTAACCCAAACCCTAACCCTAACAGTAACGCTAAACTTAACCCTAAACTGTACGGTAACCCTAACCCTAACCCTATCCCTAAACTTAATGCTATCCTATACCATAACCCTAACCCTAACCCTAACCATAACCATAAACCCAACCCTAATCCTAACCCTAATCACTACCGTAATGCTATCCTATACCGTAACCCTAACCCTATCCCTAAACCGTAACCCTAACCCTAACCGTATCCGTAACCCTAACCCTAACTTGTTTGTAACCCTAATCTTAACCCTAACCTGTACCATAACACTAACCCTAACCAGTACGTAACCGTAACCCTAACCCTAAACCTAACCATAACCTGTAGCGTAACCCAAACCATAACCCTAATCCTAACCTGTAAGGTTACCTGTAAGGTATCCCTAACCCTAACACTAAACTTAACCGGTACCATAACCCTAACCCTAACCCTAACCCTAACCATAACCCTAACACTAACTGAATCCCTAAACTGGACCGTATCCCTAACCCTAACACTAAACCAAACCTACCTGTACCGTAACCCTAAACCTAACCCTAACCCTAATGCTAACCTATACTGTAACCCTAACCCTAAACCTAACGGTAACCATAACTTGTACCGTAAGTCTATATCTAACCGTAAACCGAACCTTAACCATAACCTGTTACGTAACCTTAAACCTAACCCTAACCCTAACCTGTATCGTAACACTAACCCTAACCGTAAACCTAACCATACCCTGTACCGTAACCCTAACCCTTACCCTGACCCTAACTTGAACCCTAACCGGTACTGTAAACCTAACCCTAACCCTAAACCGAATGCTAACCTGTACCTTAACTGTAACCCTAACCACAACCCTACCTGTACCAAAACCGTTACTCTAAACCTAATCCTAACCTGTATCATAAACCTAACCCTAACCCTAACCTCTAAGGCAACCCTAACCCTAACCCTGACACCAATCTGTACGGTAACCTTAACCCTAACCCTAACGCTAACCCTAACCCTAACGCTAAACTGTACCGTAACCATAACCCTAAACCTAACCCATCCCTGAACCGTAACCCTAACCCTAACCCCAACCCTACCTGTAACCCTAAAACACAACTGTACCGCAACCCTACCAGTAACCCTACTCGTAATTCTAACCCTAACCATAACCCTTACCTGTACCGTAACAGTAACCCTAACCCTAAACCTAACCTTAACCCTAACATGTACCGAAACCCTAACCCTCACCCTAACTCTAACCTGTACCGTAACCCTAACCCTAAACCTTACCCTAACCTGTACCTTAACCCTACCCCTAACCCTAACGCTAATCTGTATCATAAACCTAACCCTAACCCTAACCCTAACTCTAACACTAACCTGTACTGTAACCCTAACCCTAACAATAAACCTAACACTAAATTGTTCCGTAACACTAAACCTAACCCAAAACTAACCCTACCCTGACTGCAACCCTAACCCTAACCCTTAAGTGTACCGTAAACCTAACCCTAATTTTAACCCTAACTCTAAACCTAACCCGTACCCTAACCCTAACCCTAACCTCTATGGCAAACCTAAGGCTTATCCTAACACTAACCCTAACCCTGACCTGTACCGTAACACTAACCCTAACCCTAACCCAAAACCTTAGTCTAAACCTTAACATTACCCTAACCCTAACCCTAACCCTAACGGTAAACGTTACGAAACCTGTACCGGAACCTTAACCGTAATCCTAAAAACAAACCTAAGCCTAACCCTAACGACTTCCGTACCGTAACCATAACCCTAAACTTAAACCTAACCGTAACCCTATCCCGAACTCTAACCTGTACCTTAACCCTAATCCTAACTCTAACCTAAACCTAACCCTAACCCTAATCCAAACACTAACCCTAACGCTGACCCTAACCCTAACCCTTACCTGTACCGTAACCATACCACAAACCGTAAGCCTAACCTGTACCGTAATCCTAACCCTAACCATTACCGTAACCCTAAACCTAACCCTACCCATAAGCCTCAACCAAAAGGGTACCTCAATCAGATATGTAACCCTACCCTAACCCTAACCATAACCCTTTCCTGTACCGTAACACTTACCCTAAACCTAAACCTAACTGTACCGTAACCCTAAACCTAACCCTAACCTCAACAATAACCCTAACCTGTACTGTAACTGTAACACTAACACTAACCCTAAACGGTACTGAAACCCTAACCCTCACCATAATACTACCCTGTACCATAAACCTAATCCTAACCCTAACCCTAACCTGTACCATAACCCTAACCCTAACCTTAACCCTAACTATAAACCTAAACTGTACTCTAACCCTAACCCTAAATCTAAACTCTATGTCAAACCTAACCCTAACCCTAACACTAACCCTAACCCTAACATGTAACGTAACACTAACCCTAGCCCTAACCCTAAACCTAAACCTAACCTGTACCGTAACCCTAACACTAACCCTAAACCTACACCTAACCCTAACCTGTTCCGTACCCCTAACCCTAACCCTAAACCTAACCCTAAACTGTACTGTAAACCTAACACTAACCGTAACCCTAACCCTAACCCTAACCTGTACCGTAACCCTACCACTAACCCTAAACCTAACCTGTACCATAACCCTAACCCTGTCCCTAACCCTAACTCAAACCTGTACCATAACCGTAAACCTAACCTTAACCCTAACCCTAATGCTAACCTATACACTAACCCTAACCCTAAACCTAACCGTTACCATAACTTGTACTGTTACCCTAACCCTAACCCTAAAACTAAACTTAACCCTAACCTGTACTGCAAACCTAACCCTAACACTAAACCTAACTTGTACCATATCCCTAACCCTAACCCTAAACCTAACCATAGCATGTACCGTAACGCCAACCCTTACCCTAACCCTCACCCTAACCCTAACCCTACACCTAACCCTAACCCTAATCTGTATGGTAACTTTAACCCTAACCCTAACCTTACCCCTAACCTGTACCGTCACCCTAACCCTACCCCTAAACCTAACCCTAACCTGTACCGTAACCCTAAACCTAACCCTAATCCTAAACCTAATGCTAACCTATACACTAACCCTAACCCTAAACCTAACCTTATCCCAATCCTGTACCGTAACCCTAAACCTAATCCTAAACCTAACCTGTACCATAACCCTAACCCTAAACATAACACGTAACAAACACTAACCCTTACTCTAACCCTAACACTAACCCTAACCTTTACCGTAACCCTAAACCTAATTCTAAACCAAATGCTAACCTGTACTGTAACCGTAACCCTAACCCTAACACTAACCTGTACCGCAAACCTAACCCTAACCCTAAACTGTACGATAACCCTAACCCTAAACCTAAACCTAACCTGTACCGCAACCCTAACCCTAACCCTAACCCTAACCTTAACCCTGACACTAACCTCTGTGGTAACCCTAACCCTAAACATAACCTAACCCTAACCCTAACCCTAACCCTTACACTAACACTAACACTAACGTGTACCGTAACCCTAACCCTAACACTAACCCTAAGCATAACCCTAACTTGTACCGTAACCCTAACCCTAAACCTAACCCTACCCTAAAAGGTAACTCTAAACCTGACTCTAACCCTACCCTAACCCTACCCTAACTTGTGTTGTAACCATAACACTAACCCTAAACCTAAACCTACCCTGTACCATAACCGTAACCCTAACCCTAATGCTAAACTCTACCGTAAAACTAACCCGAACACTAACACTAACCCTACCCTGCGCCGTAACCCTAAAACTAACCCTAAACCTAACGCTAACCTATAACGTAACCCTAACTCTAAACCTTACCGTAACCCTAACTTGTTCCATAACCCTAACCCTAACCCTACCCCTAATCCTAACCTGTACCGTAACCCTAACCCTAACCCGAAACTGTACTGTAGCCCTAACACTAACCCTAACATAATCATAACCTCTAACGTAACCCTAACCCTAACCCTAACCATAACCATAACGATAATCTGTATTGTAACCATAAACCTAACCCTAACCCTAACCTGTTCTGTAACCCTAACCCTACCCCTAAACCTAACCCTCACCTGTACCATAACCCACACCTAACCCTACCCCTAATCCTAACCTGTACTGTAACCCTAACCCTAACCCGAAAGTGTACTGTAGCCCTAACACTAACCCTAACGTAATCATAACCTCTAACGTAACCCTAACCCTAACCCTAACCATAACCATAACCATAAACTGTATTGTAACCATAAACCTAACCCTAACCTGTTCTGTAACACTAACCCTACCCCTAAACCTAACCCTCATCTGTACCGTAACCCTAACCTAACCCTAATCTTAACCCTAACCCTAACCCTAACCTGTACCATAAACCTAAACCTAACCCTAACCCTAACACTAATGCTAACCTATACACTAACCCTAACCCTAAACCTAAACATAACCATAACTTGTACCGTAACACTAACCCTAACCCTAAACCTAAGCTTAACCCTAACCTGTACCGTAACCCTAAACCTAACCCTAACCCTAACCCTAACCATTACGTAACCCTAACCCTAAGCCTAAACCTAATGCTAACCTCTACCGTAACCGTACCCCTAACACTAACCCTAACCTGTACCGCAACCCTAACCCTAAACCTAACCCTAAACTGTATGGGAACCCTAACCCTAACCCTACCATAACCTGTACCGCAACCCTAAACCTAACGCTAACCCTAACCCAGACACTAACCTGTACGTTAACCCTACACCTAACCATAACCCCAACCCTAATTCTAAACCTAACCCTAACCTGTACAATAACCCTAACCCTAACACTAACCCTAACCCTAACCCTAACTTGTAGCGTAACCCTAACCCTAAACCTAACCCTACCCTGAACCGTAACCCTAACACTAACCCTACCCATAACCCTAACCCACAACTGTACCGCAGGCCTCACCATAACCCCAACCCTAACCGTAACCCTTACTTGTACCTTAACACTAACCCTAATCCTAAACCTAAACTGTACCGTAACCCTAACCCTAACCCTAAACCTAACCATTACCCTAACCTGTTCCGAAACCCTAACCCTATCCCTGACCATAACCTGTATCGTAACCCTCACCCTAAAAGTTACCCTAACCTGTAGCATAACCCTACCCGTAACCCTAACCGTAACCTGTACAGGTACCAGAACCCTAACCCTAACACTAACACTAACCTGTACCGTAACCCTAACCCTAACACTAACCCTAACCCTAAATTGTACCGTAACCCTAAACCGAACCCTAACCCTAACACTACACTGTACCGTAACACTAAATTTAACCCTAACCTCTAACTTGTACCGTAATCGTAACCCTAACCTTAAACCGAACTCTAAATATAACCTGTCCCCTACCCTAACCCTAACCCTAAACTCTATGGCAAACCTAACCCTAACTCTAACAGTAACCGTAAACCTAAGCTGTACCGTAACCCTAACCCTAACCCTAAACTATACCGTAATCCTAAAGCTAACCCTAACCCTAACCCTAACGCTAACCTATAACGTAACCCTAACCCTAAACCTTACCGTAATCCTAAGTAGTTCCTTAACACTAACCCTTCCCCAAACCCTAACCCTAAACCTTATCATAACCCTAAGTAGTTCCTTAACACTAACCCTTCCCCAAACCCTAACCCTAACCTGTACCGTAACCCTAACCCTAACCCTAACGTAACCATAACCTCTAACGTAACCCTAAACTTAATCCTAACCCTAACCCTAACCATAACCATAACCATAACACTAACTTGTACGGTAAGCCTAACCCTAAACCTAACCCTAACCCTAACCCTAACCTTAACCCTAACCTGTACAGTAACCCTAACACTACCACTAAACCTAACCCTAACCTGTTCCATAACCCTAACCCTAACCCTAACCCTAACCTGTCCCGTAACCATAAACCTAACCCTAACCAACACTAATGCTAACCTATACACTAACCCTAACCCTAAAACTAACCATAACCATAACTTGTACCGTATACCTAACCTTAACCCTAAACCTAAGCTTAACCCTAACCTGTACCGTAACCCTAATCCTAATCCTAACCTTAACCCTAACCCTAACCCTGACCCTAAAATTACTGTAACCCTAACCTTAACCCTAAACCTAATGCTAACCTGTACCATAACCGTAACCCTATCCCTAACTCTAAACTGTACCGCAACCCTAACCCTAACCCTAAACCTAACGTTAAACTGTACGGTAACCCTAACCCTAAACCTAACCCTAACCTGTACTGTAACCCTAAACCTAACCCTAACCCTAACCCTAACCCTGACACTAACATGTTCGGTAACCTTACCCCTAACCCTAACCCTAACCCTAACCCTAACCCTAACCTGTACCGTAACCCTAAACTTAACACTAACCGTAACCCTAACCCTAACTTTTGCCATAACCCTAACCCTAAACCTAACCCTACCCTGAACCATAACCCTAACCCTAACCCTAACCCTAACCTTAACCCTAACCTGTACCCTAACCCTAAACCTTCCCCTAAACCTAACCCTAACCTCTTTCGTTACCCTAACCATAACCCTAAACCCAAACCCAAACCTAAACCTAACCTCTACCGTTACCCTATCCCTAACCCTAACCCTAACCTGTACCATAACCCTAATCCTAACCCTAACCCTAAACCTAACCGGTACCGTAACCCTAAACCTAACCCCCCAGTAACGCTAACCTTAACCCTAACCTGTACCGTAACCCAACCCTAACCCTAACCATAACCTTAATCTATCCTATACCGTAACCCAAACCCTAACCCTAACCGTAACCCTAACCTGTACCGTTACCCTAACGGTAACTCTAAACCCAACCCAACACTAATCCTAACAACTAACGTAACCCTAACCCTAACCCTAATCCTAAACTTAACCCTAAACAGAACCATAACTCTAAACCGACCCCTAAACCTAACCCTAACCTGTACCGTAACCCTACCCCTAAACCTAACCCTAACTGTACATAACCCTAAACCTCACCCTAACCTAAACCTAACCGGTACTGTAACCCTAAACCTAATCCTAAAGTTTACCCTAACCTTAACCCTAACCCGTACCATAACCCTAACCCTACCCTAAACCTAACCCTAACCTGTACCGTAACCCTAAACCTAAACCTAACCCTTACCATAACCTGTACCGTAAACCTAACACTAACCCTATCAGTAAACCTAACAGGTACCGTAACCCTAACCCTAACACTAACAGTAACCCTAACCTTAACCCTAACCTGTACCGTAACCCTCACCCTACTCCTAAACCTAAACCTAACCTGTACCGTAACCCTAATCCTAACCCTAACTAGTACCGTAAACCTAAACCTAACCCTACCCCTAAAATTAATGCTATCCTATACCATAAGCCTAACCCTAACCCTTACCGTAACCCTAACATGTACCGTTGCCCTAACCGTAACCCTAAACTCAACCCTAACCCTAACCCTAACAACTACCGTAACCCTGACCCTAACCCTACCCTAAACTTAACCCTAAACTGCACCTTAAACCTAACCCTAACACTAACCCTAAACCTAACCATAGCCTCTCGCATAAACGTAACCCTAACACTAACCCTAACCCTTACCTTAACTTGTACCGTAACCCTAACCATAATCCTAACGCTACCCTGTCCTGTAAAACTAACCCTAACCCTAAACTGTACTGTAACCCTAACCCTAACACAAGCCTAACTCTAAACCTAACCTGTAACCTAACCCTAACACAAAATCTAACCTCTGTGGCATACATAACCCTAACCCTAATCCTAAAACTAACCATACACCTAACCTGTACCGTAACACTAAACTTAACCCTAACCCTAACCCTTACCCTAAACCTAAACCTAAACTGTACAATAACCCTAACCTTAACCCTAACCCTAACACTAAACCTAAACCTAAACGTTACCGTAACCCTAACCCTAACACTAACCTGTACCGCAAACCTAACCCTAACCCTAAACTGTACGATAACCCTAACCCTAAACCTAAACCTAACCTGTACCGCAACCCTCACCCTAACCCTAACCCTAACCTTAACCCTGACACTAACCTCTGTGGTAACCCTAACCCTAAACATAACCTAACCCTAACCCTAACCCTAACCCTAACCCTAACCCTAACACTAACACTAACACTAACGTGTACCGTAACCCTAACCCTAACACTAACCCTAAGCATAACCCTAACTTGTACCGTAACCATAACCCTAAACCTAACCCTACCCTAAAAGGTAACTCTAAACCTGACTCTAACCCTACCCTAACCCTACCCTAACTTGTGTTGTAACCATAACACTAACCCTAAACCTAAACCTACCCTGTACCATAACCGTAACCCTAACCCTAATGCTAAACTCTACCGTAAAACTAACCCGAACACTAACCCTAACCCTACCCTGCGCCGTAACCCTAAAACTAACCCTAAACCTAACGCTAACCTATAACGTAACCCTAACTCTAAACCTTACCGTAACCCTAACTTGTTCCATAACCCTAACCCTACCCCTAATCCTAACCTGTACCATAACCCTAACCCTAACCCGAAACAGTACTGTAGCCCTAACACTAACCCTAACATAATCATAACCTCTAACGTAACCCTAACCCTAACCCTAACCATAATCATAACGATAATCTGTATTGTAACCATAAACCTAACCCTAACCCTAACCTGTTCTGTAACCCTAACCCTACCCCTAAACCTAACCCTCACCTGTACCATAACCCTAACCTAACCCTACCCCTAATCCTAACCTGTACTGTAACACTAACCCTAACCCGAAAGTGTACTGTAGCCCTAACACTAACCCTAACGTAATCATAACCTCTAACGTAACCCTAACCCTAACCCTAACCATAACCATAACCATAAACTGTATTGTAACCATAAACCTAACCCTAACCTGTTCTGTAACCCTAACCCTACCCCTAAACCTAACCCTCATCTGTACCGTAACCCTAACCTAACCCTAATCTTAACCCTAACCCTAACCCTAACCTGTACCATAAACCTAAACCTAACCCTAACCCTAACACTAATGCTAACCTATACACGAAACCTAACCCTAAACCTAAACATAACCATAACTTGTACCGTAACACTAACCCTAACCCTAAACCTAAGCTTAACCCTAACCTGTACCGTAACCCTAAACCTAACCCTAACCCTAACCCTAACCATTACGTAACCCTAACCCTAAGCCTAAACCTAATGCTAACCTCTACCGTAACCGTACCCCTAACACTAACCCTAACCTGTACCGCAACCCTAACCCTAAACCTAACCCTAAACTGTATGGGAACCCTAACCCTAACCCTACCATAACCTGTACCGCAACCCTAAACCTAACGCTAACCCTAACCCAGACACTAACCTGTACGTTAACCCTACACCTAACCATAACCCCAACCCTAATTCTAAACCTAACCCTAACCTGTACAATAACCCTAACCCTAACACTAACCCTAACCCTAACCCTAACTTGTAGCGTAACCCTAACCCTAAACCTAACCCTACCCTGAACCGTAACCCTAACACTAACCCTACCCGTAACCCTAACCCACAACTGTACCGCAGGCCTCACCATAACCCCAACCCTAACCGTAACCCTTACTTGTACCTTAACACTAACCCTAATCCTAAACCTAAACTGTACCGTAACCCTAACCCTAACCCTAAACCTAACCATTACCCTAACCTGTTCCGAAACCCTAACCCTATCCCTGACCATAACCTGTACCATAAACCTCACCCTAAAAGTTACCCTAACCTGTAGCATAACCCTACCCTTAACCCTAACCGTAACCTGTACAGGTACCAGAACCCTAACCCTAACACTAACACTAACCTGTACCGTAACCCTAACCCTAACACTAACCCTAATCCTAAATTGTACCGTAACCCTAAACCGAACCCTAACCCTAACACTACACTGTACCGTAACACTAAATTTAACACTAACCTTAACTTGTACCGTAATCGTAACCCTAACCTTAAACCGAACTCTAAATATAACCTGTCCCCTACCCTAACCCTAACCCTAAACTCTATGGCAAACCTAACCCTAACTCTAACACTAACCGTAAACCTAAGCTGTACTGTAACCCTAACCCTAACCCTAAACTATACCGTAATCCTAAAGCTAACCCTAACCCTAACCCTAACGCTAACCTATAACGTAACCCTAACCCTTAACCTTACCGTAACCCTAAGTAGTTCCTTAACACTAACCCTTCCCCAAACCCTAACCCTAAACCTTATCATAACCCTAAGTAGTTCCTTAACACTAACCCTTCCCCAAACCCTAACCCTAACCTGTACCGTAACCCTAACCCTAACCCTAACGTAACCATAACCTCTAACGAAACCCTAAACTTAATCCTAACCCTAACCCTAACCATAAACATAACCATAACACTAACTTGTACGGTAAGCCTAACCTAAACCTAACCCTAACCCTAACCCTTACCTTAACCCTAACCTGTACAGTAACCCTAACTCTACCACTAAACCTAACCCTAACCTGTTCCGTAACCCTAACCCTAACCCTAACCCTAACCTGTCCCGTAACCATAAACCTAACCCTAACCCTAACACTAATGCTAACCTATACACTAACCCTAACCCTAAAACTAACCATAACCATAACTTGTACCGTAAACCTAACCTTACCCTAAACCTAAGCTTAACCCTAACCTGTATCGTAACCCTAATCCTAATCCTAACCTTAACCCTAACCCTAACCCTGACCCTAAAATTACTGTAACCCTAACCTTAACCCTAAACCTAATGCTAACCTGTACCATAACCGTAAACCTATCCCTAACTCTAAACTGTACCGCAACCCTAACCCTAACCCTAAACCTAACCCTAAACTTAACACTAACCGTAACCCTAACCCTAACTTTGGCCATAACCCTAACCCTAAACCTAACCCTACCCTGAACCATAACCCTAACCCTAACCCTAACCCTAACCTTAACCCTAACCTGTACCCTAACCCTAAACCTACCCCTAAACCTAACCCTAACCTCTTTCGTTACCCTAACCATAACCCTAAACCCAAACCCAAACCTAAACCTAACCTCTACCGTTACCCTATCCCTAACCCTAACCCTAACCTGTACCATAACCCTAATCCTAACCCTAACCCTAAACCTAAGCGGTACCGTAACCCTAAACCTAACCCCCCAGTAACGCTAACCTTAACCCTAACCTGTACCGTAACCCAACCCTAACCCTAACCATAACCTTAATCTATCCTATACCGTAACCCAAACCCTAACCCTAACCGTAACCCTAACCTGTACCGTTACCCTAACGGTAACTCTAAACCCAACCCAACCCTAATCCTAACAACTAACGTAACCCTAACCCTAACCCTAATCCTAAACTTAACCCTAAACAGAACCATAACTCTAAACCGACCCCTAAACCTAACCCTAACCTGTACCGTAACCCTACCCCTAAACCTAACCCTAACTGTACATAACCCTAAACCTCACCCTAACCTAAACCTAACCGGTACCGTAACCCTAAACCTAATCCTAAAGTTTACCCTAACCTTAACCCTAACCCGTACCATAACCCTAACCGTACCCTAAACCTAACCCTAACCTGTACCGTAACCCTAAACCTAAACCTAACCCTTACCATAACCTGTACCGTAAACCTAACACTAACCCTAACAGTAAAACTAACAGGTACCGTAACCCTAACCGTAACACTAACAGTAACCCTAACCTTAACCCTAACCTGTACCGTAACCCTCACCCTACTCCTAAACCTAAACCTAACCTGTACCGTAACCCTAATCCTAACCCTAACTAGTACCGTAAACCTAAACCTAACCCTACCCCTAAAATTAATGCTATCCTATACCATAAGCCTAACCCTAACCCTTACCGTAACCTAACATGTACCGTTGCCCTAACCGTAACCCTAAACTCAACCCTAACCCTAACCCTAACAACTACCGTAACCCTGACCCTAACCCTACCCTAAACTTAACCCTAAACTGCACCTTAAACCTAACCCTAACACTAACCCTAAACCTAACCATAGCCTCTCGCATAAACGTAACCCTAACACTAACCCTAACCCTTACCCTAACTTGTACCGTAACCCTAACCATAATCCTAACCCTACACTGTACTGTAAAACTAACCCTAACCCTAACCCTAAACTGTACTATAACCCTAACCCTAACACAAGCCTAACTCTAAACCTAACCTGTAACCTAACCCTAACTCAAAATCTAACCTCTGTGGCATACATAACCCTAACCCTAATCCTAAAACTAACCATAAACCTAACCTGTACCGTAACACTAAACTTAAACCTAACCCTAACCCTTACCCTAAACCTAAACCTAAACTGTACAATAACCCTAACCTTAACCCTAACCCTAACACTAAACCTAAACCTAAACTTTACCGTTACCCTAACCCTAACCATAAACCTAACCTAACCCTAACCTGTACCGAAACCCTAACCCTAACCCTAACCTGTACCGTAACCCTAACCCTAACGCTAACCCTAACCCTAACCCTAACCCTAACACTAACCTGTACCGTACCCTAACCCTAACACTAAACCTAACCCTAAATTGTACTGTAATCCTAAACATAACCCTAACTCTAACCCTACTCTGTACCGTAACCCTAACACTAACCCTAACCCTAACCGTTACCTGAACCGTAACCCTAACCCGAACCTTAACTCTAACTCTAAACCTAACCTGTACCCTAACCTTAAACCTAAATCTAACCTCTATGGCAAAACTAACCCTAACCCTAACACTAACCCTAAACGTATCCCTAACTTGTACCGTAAGCCTAATCGTAACCCTAACCCCAACCCTAAGCCTAACCCTAACATCTACCGTAACCGTAACCATAAACCTAAATCTAACCCTAACTGTAACCTGTACCGTAACCCTAACCGTAACCCAAACACTAACTCTAACCCTAACTCTAATGCTAACCCTAACACTTACCATTACCTGTACCATAAACCTAACCCTAATCCTAAACCTAACCGGTACCATAACCCTTACCCTAACCCTAACAGTAACACTAACCTTAACCCTACCTGTACCGTAACTCTAACCTAAACTTAACGCTATACTATACCGTAACACGAACCCTAACCCTAACCATAACCATACCCTGTACCGTTACCCTAACCGTAACCTTAAACCCAACCCTAACCGTAACCCTAACTACTACCATAACCCTAAACCTTACCGTAACCCTAACCCTAACCCTAACCTGTACCGTAACCCTAAACCTAACCGGTACCGTAACGCTAACTCTAACCCTAACTGTAAAACAAACCTTAACCCTAACCTGTACTGTAACCTTAACCCTAACACTAACCCTAACCATAACCTGTACCGTTACCCTAAACCTAACCACAACGTGTACCTTAGCCCTAACACTAACCCTAACCCTAAACATACCCGGTACCGTAACCTAACCCTAAATCTAACCTGTACCGTAAATCTAAACCTAACCCTACCCCTAACCTTAATGCTATCCTATACCGTAAGCCTAATCCTAAACCTAACCGTAAACCTAACCTGTACCGTTAGCCTAAACGTAACCCTAAAACCAACCCTAACCCTAACCCTAACCTCTACGGTAACCCTATTCCTGACCCTAACCTTAAACTTAACAATAAACTGTTCAGTAACCCTAACCCTAACGCTAACCCTAAAACTAACCCTTGCCTGTACTGTAACCCTAACACTCACCATTACCCTAAACCTAAATTGTACCGTAACCCTAACCATAATCCTAACCCTGCACTGTACCGTAATCCTAACCCTAACCCTAACCTGTACCTTAACCATAACCCTAACCTTAACCCTGACTCTAACCCTAACACAAACTGTACTGTAACCCTAACCCTAACACTAACCCTAACCCGAAATTGTACTGTAACCCTAAACCTAACCCTAATCCTAAACCTAAACTTTACCGTAACCCTAACCCTAAACCTAACCTTAACACTAACTCTAAACCTAACCTGTAGCCTAACCATAACCCTAACTTCGATAGCAAATCTAACCCTAAACCTAACACTAACCCTACCCGTAACTCTAACCTGTACCGGAAATTAACCCTAACCCTAACCGTAAATGTATCCCTAACCTGTACTGTAACCCTAACCATAACCCTAATACCAACCCCAAGCCTAACCCTAACATCGACCGTAACCGTAAACCTAACCCTAACACTAACCCAAACACAAACCTGTACCGTAACCCTAACACTAACCCTAACCCTAACACTAACCGTTACCCTTACCTGTAGAGTAACCATACCGCTAATGGTAAACCTAACCTGTACCGTAAGCCTAACCCTAACTCTAACCCTAACACTAACCCTACCCGTAACACTAACCCACAACTGTACCGCAACCCTAACCGTAACCCTAACCCTAACTGTAACCCTTACCTGTACCGTAAACCTTACCCTAACCCTAAAACTAACCGGTACCGTAACCCTAAACCTAAACCTAAGTGTAACCCTAGACTTAACCCTAACCTGTACCATAACACTAGCCCTAACCCTAACCCTAACCCTAACCATAACCCTAATCTGTGCCGTGACCCTAAACCTAACCCTAAACCTAACCGGTACCGAAACACTAACCCTAGTCCTAACAGTAACCCTAACCTTAACCCTAACCTGTACCGTAAAACTAACCCTACCCCTAAACCTAACCCTAACCCGTTCCGTAACCCTGAATCTAACCCTAACCCTAACCATGACCTGTACGGTAACCCTAACACAAACCCTAACCCTAAACCTAACCAGTACCGTAACCCTAACCCTAACCCTAACAGTAACGCTAACCTTAACCCTAACCAGTAGCGTAACCCTAATCCTAAATCGAACCCTAAACTTAAGGCTATCCTATACCGTAACCCTAAACCTAAACCTAACCCTAACCCTAACCCTAACACTAACCCTTACCACTACCGTAACCCTAACCCTAAACCTAACCCTAAACTTAACCCTCACCTGTACCGTAAACCTAACCCTAAAGCTAACCCTAAACCTCACCCTAACCTGTACCATAACCCTAACCCTAACACTAACCCTAACCCTAACCTGTACCGTAACCCTAAGCATAATCCTAACCCTACCCTGTACCGTAACCCTAACCCTAACCCTAACCATAGCCCAACCTGTACCGTAACACTAACCCTAAGTTTAACCCTAACTCTAAACCTAACCTGTACCCAAACCGTAACTCTAAATCTAACCTCTATGGCAAACATAACCCTAACACTAATCCTAACACTAATCCTAACCCTAACCTGTATCATAACACTAAAGCTAACCCTAACCCTAACCCCAACCCTAAAACTAAACTGTACAAAAACCCTATCCCTAACCCTAAACCTAAAACTAAACCTAAACCCAACCTGTACCGTAACCCTCACACTAAACCTAAACTTAACCCTAAACCTAAACAGTACTGTAACCCTAATCCTTAGCCTCACGCTAAACTGTACCGTAACCCTAACCCTAACCCTACTTATAACCCTAAACCACAACTGTACAGCAACCCTAACCCTAACCCTAACCCTAACCCTAACCCTAACACTAAAACTAACTTGTACCGTAACCCTAACCCTACTCCTAAACCTAACCCTAACTTGTACCGTAACCCTAACCCTAACCCTAACCTGTACCGTAAATCTAAACCTAACCTTACCCCTAACCTTAATGCTATCCTATACCATAAGCCTAACCCTAAATCTAACCATAACACTAACCTGTATCGTTACCCTAACCGTAACCCTAAACCCAACCCTAACCCTAACCTCGACCGTAACCCTAACCCTAACCCTAACCTTAAACTTAACCATAAACTGTACCGTAACCATAACCCTAAAACTAACCCTAACCTGTACCGTAACCATAACCCTAAAACTAACCCTAACTCTAAACCTAACCTGCACCCTAACCCTAACTCAAAATCTAACCTCTATGGCAAACATACCCTAACCCTAAAACTAACACTAACCCTAACGCAAACCTGTACCGTAAGAGTAAAACTAACCCTAACCCTAACCCTAAACCTAAACTGTACTATAATCCTAACACTAGCACTAACCCTAACCCTAACCCTAAACCTAAACCTAAACTGTACCGTAGCCCTAAACGTAACCCTAAACCTAAAGTTAACCCTAAACTGTACCGATATCCTAACCCTAACCCTAACCCTAAACCTAACCTGTACCTTAAACATAACCCTAACCCTAACACTAACACCAACCTGTACCGTAACCCTAACCCTAACACTAACCCTAACCCTAAATTGTACCGTAACCCTAAACCAAACTCTAAACCTAACTCTACACTATACGGTAACGCTAATCCTAATCCTAACCGTTACCTGAACTGTAACCCTAACCCTTACCTTAACCCTAACTATAAACCTAACCTCTACCCTAACCCTACCCCTAACCTCTATGGCAACCTAACCGTAAAACTAACACTAAACCTAACCCTAAACCTATACTGTACCATAACACTAACCCTAACCCTAACCCTAACCGTAAACGTATCCCAAACCTGTACTGTAACCCTAACAGTAACACTAACCCCAACCCTAAGCCGAACCCTAACATCTACCGTGTACCGGAACCCTTACCCTAACCCAAACCCTAACCCTTACCTGTACCATAACTATACCCTAACGGTAAACCTAACCTGTACCGAAACCCTAACCCTAACTCTAAACCTAACACTAACCCTACCCGTAACACTAACACACAACTGTACCGCACCCTAACCCTAACTCTAACCCTAAACCTAACCGTAACAGTTACCTGTACCGTAGCCCTAACCCTAACCCTAAAACTAACCGGTACCGTAACCCTAACCCTAACCCTAACTTCTACCGTAAACCTAACCATAATCCTAACCCTACACTGAAACGTAACCCTAACCCTAAACCTAAACCTAAACTTAACCCTAATCTGTACCATAACCCTAACCCTAAAGCTAACCCTTAAACTCACCCTAACCTGTACCATATCCCTAACACTACCCTAACCCTAACCCTAACCTGTACCATAACCCTAACCCTAACCTTACCCTAATTCTAAAGCTAACCTGTACCTATCCCTAACTCTAAATCTAACCTCTGTGGCAAACATAACCCTAAAGCTAATCCGAACACTAATCCTAACCCTAACCTGTACCATAACACTAACCCTAACCCTAACCCTAACCCTAAACCTAAACCTAAACCCAAACTGGACCTTAACCCTCACCCTAAACTTAAACCTAACCACAACCCTAACTCTAACCAGTACCATAACCCTAATCCTTACCCTCACACTAACCTGTACAGTACCCCTAACCCTAACCCTACCCGTAACCCTAAACCACGACTGTATGGCAACCCTAACCCTAACCATAACCCTAACCCTAACCGTAACCCTTACCTATACCTTTACATTAACCCTAACCCTAAACATAACCTGTACCGTAACTCTAACCCTAACGCTAATGCTAACCCTAACCCTAACCTGTACCCTAACCCTAACCCTAACCCTACCTTGTACCGTTACCCTAAACCTAAACCTAACCCTAACCTGTACCGTAACCCTAACCCTCACCTTAACCCTAAATCTAAACCTGACCTGTCCCCTATCCATAAACCTAACCCTTACCTCTTTGACAAACTTAACCCTAACCCTAACACTAACCCTAACCAGTACCGTAACACTAACCCTAACCATAACACTAAACCTTACCCGAAACCTAACCTTAAGCCTAACTCTAACCCTAACCGTAACCCTTATCTGTACCGTAACACTTACCATAACCCTATGCCTAACCGGTACTGTAACCCTAACCCTAACCCTTACAGTAACCCTAACCTTAACCCTAACCTGTACAGTAACCGTAACCCTACCCCTAAACCTAACCCTAACCTGTTCCGTAACCCTAACCCTAACCGTAACCCTAACCATAACCATAACCATAACCATAACCTGTACCGTAACCCTAACCCTAACCCTAACCCTATACATAACCGGTACCGTAACCCAAACCCTAACCCTAACAGTAACGCTAAACTTAACCCTAAACTGTACGGTAACCCTAACCCTAACCCTATCCCTAAACTTAATGCTATCCTATACCATAACCCTAACCCTAACCCTAACCATAACCATAAACCCAACCCTAATCCTAACCCTAATCACTACCGTAATGCTATCCTATACCGTAACCCTAACCCTATCCCTAACCGTAACCCTAACCCTAACCGTATCCGTAACCCTAACCCTAACTTGTTTGTAACCCTAATCTTAACCCTAACCTGTACCATAACACTAACCCTAACCAGTACGTAACCGTAACCCTAACCCTAAACCTAACCATAACCTGTACCGTAACCCAAACCATAAACCTAATCCTAACCTGTAAGGTTACCTGTAAGGTATCCCTAACCCTAACACTAAACTTAACCGGTACCATAACCCTAAACCTAACCCTAACCCTAACCATAACCCTAACACTAACTGAATCCCTAAACTGGACCGTATCCCTAACCCTAACACTAAACCAAACCTACCTGTACCGTAACCCTAAACCTAACCCTAACCCTAAACCTAACCTGTACCGTAACCCGAACCCTAACCCTAAACCTAAACCTAACCCTAACCTGTTCCGTACCCCTAACCCTAACCCTAAACCTAACCCTAAACTGTACTGTAAACCTAACACTAACCGTAACCCTAACCCTATCCCTAAACCTAACCTGTACCGTAATCCGACCACTAACCCTAAACCTAACCTGTACCATAACCCTAACCCTGTCCCTAACCCTAACTCAAACCTGTACCATAACCGTAAACCTAACCTTAACCCTAACCCTAATGCTAACCTATACACTAACCCTAACCCTAAACCTAACCGTTACCATAACTTGTACTGTTACCCTAACCCTAACCCTAAAACTAAACTTAACCCTAACCTGTACTGAAACCTAACCCTAACACTAAACCTAACTTGTACCATATCCCTAACCCTAACCCTAAACCTAACCATAGCATGTACCGTAACGCCAACCCTTACCCTAACCCTCACCCTAACCCTAACCCTACACCTAACCCTAACCCTAATCTGTATGGTAACTTTAACCCTAACCCTAAACTTACCCCTAACCTGTACCGTCACCCTAACCCTACCCCTAAACCTAACCCTAACCTGTACCGTAGCCCTAAACCTAACCCTAATCCTAAACCTAATGCTAACCTATACACTAACCCTAACCCTAAACCTAACCTTATCCCAATCCTGTACCGTAACCCTAAACCTAATCCTAAACCTAAACTGTACCATAACCCTAACCCTAAACATAACACGTAACAAACACTAACCCTTACTCTAACCCTAACACTAACCCTAACCTTTACCGTAACCCTAAACCTAATTCTAAACCAAATGCTAACCTGTACTGTAACCGTAACCCTAACCCTAACACTAACCTGTCCCGCAAACCTAACCCTAACCCTAAACTGTACGATAACCCTAACCCTAAACCTAAACCTAACCTGTACCGCAACCCTAACCCTAACCCTAACCCTAACCTTAACCCTGACACTAACCTCTGTGGTAACCCTAACCCTAAACATAACCTAACCCTAACCCTAACCCTAACCCCACTAACACTAACACTAACGTGTACCGTAACCCTAACCCTAACACTAACCCTAAGCATAACCCTAACTTGTACCGTAACCCTAACCCTAAACCTAACCCTACCCTAAAAGGTAACTCTAAACCTGACTCTAACCCTACCCTAACCCTACCCTAACTTGTGTTGTAACCATAACACTAACCCTAAACCTAAACCTACCCTGTACCATAACCGTAACCCTAACCCTAATGCTAAACTCTACCGTAAAACTAACCCGAACACTAACACTAACCCTACCCTGCGCCGTAACCCTAAAACTAACCCTAAACCTAACGCTAACCTATAACGTAACACTAACTCTAAACCTTACCGTAACCCTAACTTGTTCCATAACCCTAACCCTAACCCTACCCCTAATCCTCACCTGTACCGTAACCCTAACCCTAACCCGAAACTGTACTGTAGCCCTAACACTAACCCTAACATAATCATAACCTCTAACGTAACCCTAACCCTAACCATAACCATAACCATAACGATAATCTGTATTGTAACCATAAACCTAACCCTAACCCTAACCTCTTCTGTAACCCTAACCCTACCCCTAAACCTAACCCTCACCTGTACCATAACCCTAACCTAACCCTACCCCTAATCCTAACCTGTATGTAACCCTAACCCTAACCCGAAAGTGTACTGTAGCCCTAACACTAACCCTAACGTAATCATAACCTCTAACGTAACCCTAACCCTAACCCTAACCATAACCATAACCATAAACTGTATTGTAACCATAAACCTAACCCTAACCTGTTCTGTAACCCTAACCCTACCCCTAAACCTAACCCTCATCTGTACCGTAACCCTAACCTAACCCTAATCTTAACCCTAACCCTAACCCTAACCCTAACCTGTCCCGTAACCATAAACCTAACCCTAACCCTAACACTAATGCTAACCTATACACTAACCCTAACCCTAAAACTAACCATAACCATAACTTGTACCGTAAACCTAACCTTACCCTAAACCTAAGCTTAACCCTAACCTGTATCGTAACCCTAATCCTAATCCTAACCTTAACCCTAACCCTAACCCTGACCCTAAAATTACTGTAACCCTAACCTTAACCCTAAACCTAATGCTAACCTGTACCATAACCGTAACCCTATCCCTAACTCTAAACTGTACCGCAACCCTAACCCTAACCCTAAACCTAACGTTAAACTGTACGGTAACCCTAACCCTAAACCTAACCCTAACCTGTACTGTAACCCTAAACCTAACCCTAACCCTAACCCTAACCCTGACACTAACATGTTCGGTAACCTTACCCCTAACCCTAACACTAACCCTAACCTGTACCGTAACCCTAAACTTAACACTAACCGTAACCCTAACCCTAACTTTTGCCATAACCCTAACCCTAAACCTAACCCTACCCTGAACCATAACCCTAACTCTAACCCTAACCCTACCCGTAATCCAAACCAACAACTGTACCACAACCCTAACCGTAAGCCTAACCCTAACCGTAACCCTTACCTATACTGTTACACTAACCCTAACCCTAAACCTAAGCTCTACCATAACCCTAACCCTAAAACTAACCTATACCCTAATCTGTACTGAAAACCTAACCCTAACCCTAACCATAACCTGTACCGTAACCATAACCCTAAAACCTACCCTAACCTGTACCGTAACCCTACCCCTAAACCTAACCGTAACCTGTACCATAACCTTAACCCTAAACCTCACCCAACCCTGAACCATAACCGTAACCCTACCCCTACCACTATCCATAACCATTACCCACAACTGTCCCGCAACCCAAACCATAACCCTAAACCTAAACCTAACCACTACCGTAAACGGAACCCTAACCCTAACCCTAACCCTAAATCTAACCTGTACCGTAACCCTAACCCTAACCCTTACCTTTACCGTAAACATACCCCTAACCGTAAACCTAACCTGTACCATAAACCTAACCCTAACCCTAACCCTAACCTGTACCATAAACCTAACCCTAACCCGAACCCTAACCCTAACCGTAACACTTACCTGTACCGTAACACTAACCCTAACCCTAAACCTAACCGGTACCGTAACCCAAAACATAACACTAACCCTAAACCTAACCTGTACTGTGACCCTAACAATAAACCTAAACCTAACCTATACCGAAACCCTAAACCTAACCGTAAACCTACTCTGTACCCTAACCCTAATCCTAAACCTAACCTGTACCGTAACCCTAACCCTAAACTTAAACCTAACTATAAACCTAAACTGTACCCTAACCCAAACCCTAAATCTAAACTCTATGAAAACCTAACCCTAAACCTAACACTAAACCGAACCCTAACCCTAACCCTAAAACTAAACTGTACCGTAACCCTAACCCTAACGCTAAACCTAACCCTAACCTTTATCGTAAACCTAACCCTAACCCTAACTTGTACCGTAACCATAAACCCTAACCTTAAACCTAACTATAAACCTAACCTGTATCCTAACCCTAACTCTAAATCTGAACTCTATGGCAAACTAACCATAAACCTAACACTAGCCCTAACCCTAAACCTAACCTGTACCGTAACCCTAACCCTAAACCTAAACCTAACCCTAAACCTAACCTGTACCGTAAACCTAACCCTAACCTGTACCATAACCCTAAACCTAACCCTATCCCTAAACCTAACGCTAACCTATACCGTAACCCTAACACTAAACCTAACCGTAAACCTAACTTGTATCGTATCCCTATACCTAACCCTAACCCCAACCCTAACCTGTACCGTAACCCTACCACCAACCCTAAACCTAACCTGTACTGAAACCCTAACCCTAACCCTATCCCTAACTTGTATCGTAACCATAACACTAACCATAACCCTAACACTAACCTGCACCATAACCGTTTCCTAACCCTAAACCTAACCTGGACCATAAACCTAACCCTTACCCTAACCCTAACCCTAACCTGTACCGTAAACCTAAAGCTAACCCTAACCCTAAACGTAACCCTAACCTGTAACGTAACCCTACACCTAAACCTTACCGTAACCCTAACTTGTTCCGTAACTCTAACCTTAACTGTAACCCTAACCCTAACATTTACTGTAACCCTAACCCTAATCCTAAACACTACCGTAACCCTAAACCTAACCCTAACGTAACCATAACCCTAAAGTAACCTTAACCCCACCCTAACCCTAAGCTTAACCCTAACGTGTACCGTAACCCTAAACCTAACCCTAACCCTAACCCTAACCTTTACCGTAACCCTAACTCTAGACCTAAACCTAATGCTAACCTGTTCAGTAACCGTAACCCTAACCCTTACACTAAAATGTACCGCAACCCTAACCCTAACCCTAACCCTAACACTAACCTGACACTAACCTCACCCTACCCTGAACCACAACCCTAACCCTAACCCTACCGCTATCCGTAACCATTACCCACAACTACCCTAATACTAACCCTAACCCTTAACCTAACCCTAACATGTACAGTAACACTAAACCTAACCCTAACCATAACTTCACGCTAACGTATACCGTAACCCTAACACTAAACCTAACCGTAAACCTAACTTGTAACATAACCCTAATCCTAACCACAAACCAAACCCTAACCTGTACCGTAACACTAACCCTAAACGTAATGCTATCCTGTACCGTACCGTAACCCTAAACATAAACCTAAAGTGTACGCAACCCTAACCTTAACCCTAACCTTAACCCTAACCCTAACCTGAACGGTAACCCTAACAATAACCCTAACCCGAACCTTAAGCTGTGTTGTAACCCTAAAACTAACCCTAAACCTAACCCTAACCTGTACTGAAACCCTAACCCTAACCCTAACCCTAACGTGTACCGTAACCCTAACCCTAACTCTAACTTGTACTGTAACCCGCACCCTAACCTAACCGTAACCTGTAATGTAACCCTAACCCTAACCGTAACACTAACCTGTACCGTAACCCTAACACTAACACTAAACCTAACCCTAACTTGTAGCGTAACCCTAAACCTAACCCTGACCCTAGCCCTACCCTGTACAGTAACCCTAACCCTACCCTAACCTGTATCGTAACCCTAACCCGACCCTTAACCCTAACTCTAAACCTAACCTGTAGCCTAACTCTAACCCTAACCCTAACCTCTATGGCAAACCTAACCCTAACCCTAACACTAACCCAAACCCTAACCTGTACCGTAACACTAACCCTAACACTAAACCTAACCCTAAACTTAACCAGTACCGTAACCCTAACACTAAATCTAAGCATAACCCTAAACTTTACCGTAAACCTAACCCTAACCCTAAACCTAAACCTAACCCTAACCTGTACCGTAACCCGAAACCTATCCCTAACCCTAACCCTAACGCTAAACTACACCGTAACCGTAACCCTAACCCTGACCGTAAACCAAACTGTAACATAACCCTAAGCCTAACCCTAACCCTAACCATAACCTGTACCCTAATCCTAACCCTAACCCTAACATGTACAGTAACACTAAACCTAACGCTAACCCAAACTTCACGCTAACCTATACCGTAAATCTAACCCTAAACCTAACTGTAAACCTAAATTGTGACGTAACCCTAACCCTAACGCTAACCCTAACCTAACCCTAACACTGACCTGGACCGCAACCCTAACACTAACCCTAACCCTGACTCTAACTTGTACGGAAACCCTAAACCTAACCCTAATCCTACCCTACACTAACCCTAACCTGTACAGTAAACCTTACCATAAACCTAACCCTAAACCTAAATGGTAACATTAATCTAACCCTAAAAAAACCCTAACCCCAATCCTTACCCTAACCTGTACAGTACCCCTAACCCTAAACCTAACCCTAACCTGTACCATAACCCGAACACTAAACCTAACCCTAACCCTAACCCTAACCCTTACCCTAACCCTAACCTGTAACGTAACCCTAACCCTAACCCTAACCTATACCATAACCCTAATCCTAACCCTAAAACTAACCTTAACTGTACCATAACACTAACCCTAACCGTAACCCTAACCCTAACCTGTACCGTAACCCTAACCCTAACCCTAATGCTTACATGTACCGTAACCAAAACCCTAACCCTAACCCTAAACTGTACCGCAACCCTAACCTTAACACTAACCCTAACCTAACCTCTATGGTAACCCTACAGTAACCCTAACCCTAACCCTAACCCTATCCTGTACCGTAACCCTAACCCTAACCCTAACCTGTACCGAAACCCTAACCCTAACCCTAATCCTAAACAGTACTGTAACCCTAACACTAATCCTAAACTCTACTGAAACCCTAACTCTAACCCTGACCATAACCTGTACCGTAACCCTAACCCTAAATCTAACTCTAACCTGTTCCGTAACCCTACCCCTAACCGTAACCTGTACTGTAACCCTTATCCTAACTCTACCCCTATCCCTAACCCTAAACTGTATGGTAACCCTAATCCTAACCATAATCCTAACCCGTACCACAACGATAACCCTAACCTTAACCCTATCACTAAAGTTTACGGTAACCCTAACCCTAACCCTAACCCTAACCTGTGCCGTAAACCTAACGCTAACCCTAAACCTATTCCTTACACTAACCTTAACCCTAACCATAAACCTAACCTGTACCATTACCCTAAACCTAACCCTAAATCTAACCTTAACCCTAACCCTAACCCTAACCCTAACCTGTACCTTAACCCTAACCGTAAACCTAAACCCAACCCTAACCCTTACCCTAACCACTACCAAAACCCTAACCCTAACCCTAACATTAAACTTAACCCTAAACTGTACCGTAACCTTAAACCTAACGCTAACCCTAACCCAAACCCTTAACTACACCATAACGCTACCCCTAAACCTAACCCTAACCTGTACTGTAACCCTAACCCTAACCCTTACCCTAACCCTAACCCTCACTTGTATCATATGCTAACCCTAACCCTAAACCTAACCCAAACCCTACCCTGTACCATAACCCTAAACCTAACCCTAACATTTACCCTAACCCTAACCCTAAACCTAACCTTAACCCTAACCCTAACCCTAAACTTTACCGTAACCCTAACCCTAAACCTAACCTCTATGGCAAACCTAACCAAACCCTAACGATAACGCTAAGCCTAACCTGTACCGTAACACTAACCCTAAACCTAACACTACCCCTACCCTAAGCCTAACCTGTACCATAAGCCTAACCCTAACCCTAACCCTAACGCTAACCTGTACCATAACCCTCAACCTAACCCTAACCCTAAACATAACCCTAACTCTAACCCTAACGTGTACCGTAACCCTAAACCTAACCCTCACCATAACCTGTACCCTAACCCTAACCCTTACCACTTCCGTAACACTAACGCTTACTCTAACCCTAAACTTAACCCTAAACTGTACCGTAACCGTAACCCTAACGCTAAACCTAAGCCTAACCCTTACCTGCACCGTAACCCTAACCCTAACCCTAACCATAACATGTACTGTAAACCTAACCCTAACCGTAACCCTAACCCTAACCCCAACCCTAACCCTGACCTGTACGGTAACTCTAACCCTAACACTAACCCTAACGTTAACCCTAACATGTACCATAACCCTTACCCTAACCCTAACCCCAATCATAACATGTACCGTATCTCTAAAACTAACCCTAACCCTATCCCTAACTTGTACCATACGCTAACCCTAAACCTAACCCTAAACCTACCGTGTACATTAACCCAAACCCTAAAACTAACCTTTACCGTAACCCTATACCTAAACCTAACCCTAACTCTAAACCTAACCTGTAACCTAACCCTGACCCTACCCCTAAGTTCTATGGCAAACCTAACCCTTACCCTAACACTAAACCTAAACCTAACCTGTACAGGAACACTAACCGTATCTCTAACACTACACTTAACCCTAAACCTAACCTGTATCATAACCCTAACCCTAACCCAAAACATAACCCTAACCCTAACGCTAACCTGTACCGTAAACCTCAACCTAACCCTAAATCTAACCATAACCCTAAACCTAACCGTAACCTGTAAAGCAACCCTACCCCTACCCCGAACCCTAACCTGTAACATAACCCTAACCCTAACCCTAAACCTAACGATGACCTGTACTGTAACCGTAACCATAACCATAACCCTAACCCTAAACCTAACCTGTACCATAACCCTAACCGTAAACCTAAACGTAATCCTAAACGTTACCGTAAACCTAACCCTAACCCTAACCCTAACCTGTAACGTAACCCTATCCCTAAAACTAGCCCTAACGTGTACCGTAACCCTACCCTAAACCTAAACCTAACCATCAACTGTACCGTCACCGTAAACCTAACCTTAACCCTAACCCGAACGGTACCGTAACGCTAACCCTAACCCTAACCCTAATGCTAACCTGTACCGTAACCCTAACACTAACACTAACCTGTACCGCAACCTAACCCTAACCCTAAACCTAAACCTAACCCTAACCTGTACGGCAATCCTAATCCTAACCCTAACCCTAACCCATACCGCAAGCATAACACTAACCCTAACCCTAACCCTAAAGTGTACGGTAACCCTAACCCTAACCCTAACATAACCTGTGCCGTAAACCTAACACTAACCCTAACCCTATCCTTAACCCTAACCTTAACCCTAACCGTACCCTAATCTGTACCGTTACCCGAACCCTTACCCTAATCCAAACATTAACCCTAACCTAACCCTAACCCTAGCCTGTACCTTAACCCTAACCGTAACACTAAACCCAACCCTACCCGAACCCAAAACACTACCGTAACACTAACCTTAACCGAACCCTAAACTTAGCCCTAAACTGTACCGTAACACTAACCCTAACGCTAAACCTAACCCTAACCCTTACCTGCACCGTTACCCTAACCCCTAACCCTAACCATAACATGTACCGTAACCCTAAACCTAACCCTTACCATAACCCTAACCCTAACACTAACACTAACCTTAACCTGTACCGCAACGTAACCATCACCTGAACCCTAACCCTAACCTAATCTCTAAACCTATCCTGGACCCTAACCCTAACCATATCCCTAAACGCTATGGCAAACCTAACCCTAAACCTAACTCTAACCCTATCCCTAACCCTAACCTGTACCGCAACCTTAACCCTAACCATAATCCTGACCCTAAGCTGTAGGGTAATCCTAACCCTAAGCCTAAACCTAACCCTACCCTAACCTGTACTGTAACCCTACCCCTAACCCTAACACTAACCTGTACCGTAACCCTAACCCTAACCTGTTCCGCAAACTTAACCCTAACCCTAACCATAATCCTGACCCTAACATGTACGGTAATCCTAACCCTGACCCTAAACCTAACCCTAACCCTGACCTGTACAGTAACCCTACCCCTAACCCTAACCCTAACCCTAAACTGTAACGTAACCCTAAACCTAACCCTAAATCTCATGATAACATGTAGCATAACCGTAAACATAACCCTAAACCTAAACCTAAACCTAACCTATACCGAAACCTAGCCATTACCCTAACCCGAATGCTAACCTGTACCGTAAACCTAACCCTCACACTAACCCTAACCCTAACCTAACCCTAACCTAACCCTAACCTAAATTTCACCCTAAACTGTACCGTAACCCTAACTCTAACGCTAACCCTAACCTTTACCCTTACCTGCACCGTAAACCTACACGTAATCCTAACCCTAACGTGTACCGTAACCCTAACCATAACCCTAAACCTACCATAACCTGTACCGTAACCCGATCCCTAACCCTAACCCTAATGCTAACCTGTATCGTAACCCTAACCCTAACCCTAACCTGTACCACAACCTAACCCTAACCCTAAACCTAAACCTAACCCTAAACTGTATGGTAACCCTAATCCTAATCCTACCCTAACCGGTACCGCAACCATAATCCTAACCCTAACCCTCACCCTAAAGTGTACGGTAAACCTAACCCTAACCCTGACCCTACCCTGTACAGTAACCCTAACCCTAACCCTAACCTTTACCGTAACCGTAACACTAAACCTAACCCTAATTCTAAACCTAACCTGTACCCTAACCCTAACCCTAACCGTAAGCTCTATGGCAAACCTATCTCTAACCCTAACTCTAACCCTAAGCCTAACCTGTACCGTAACACTAACCCTAACCCTAACACTACACCTAACCCTAAACCTAACCAGTACCATAACCCTAACCCTAACACTACACCTAAACCTAAACCTAACCTGTACCATAAGCCTAAACCTAACCCTAACCCTAACGCTAACCTGTACCATAACCCTCAACGTAACCCTAACCATAACCCTAACCCTAACCCTAACCCTAACCTGTACGGTAACCCTAACCCTATCCCGAACCTGTTCCGCAACCCTAACCCTCACACTAACCCTATCCCTAACCCTAAACCTAGCTCTAAACTTAACCTGTACCCTAACCCTAACCTTAACCCTAAACTTAACCTGTACCTTACCCCTAAACGTAACCCTAAACCCAACACTAACCCTAACCCAAACCACTACCGTAACCCTAAACTTAACCCTAAATCTAAACTAAACTCTAAACTGTACCGCAACTGTAACCCTAACGCTAACCCTAAACCTAAAACTTACCTGCACCCTAACCCTACCCATAACCCTAAAGCTAAACTGTACCGTAACCCTAACCCTAACCCTAATGCTAACCCGTACCGTCACCATAAACCTAACCCTAACCTGTACCGCAACCTAACCCTAAACCTAAACCTAAACCTAACCATAACATGTACGGTAACCCTAATCCTAACCCTAACCCTAACCCGTACCGCAACCATAACCGTTACCCTAACCCTAACCCTAAAGTGTACGGTAACCCTAACCCTAACCCTAACCCTAACCTGTGCCATAAACCTAACACTAATCCAAACCCTATCCCTAACCCTAACCTTAACCCTAACCATAACCCTAACCTGTACTGTTACCCTAACCCTAACCCTAACACTAAGCTTAACCCTAAACCTAACCCTAAATCTAAACTGTACTTTAACCCTAACCATAACACTAAACCCAACCCTAAACCTACCCCTAACCATACCAGTAACACTCACCAATTCCTGTACTGCAACACTAACCCTAAATCTAACCCTATACTTAACCCTCACTTACCTGTCCCGTAAACCTAACCCAACTCTAACCCTAACCTGTACAGTATCCCTACCCCTAACCCTAACCCTAACCTGTACCGTAACCTTAACCCTAACCTTAACCCTAACCTGTAACGTTACCCTAAGCCTAAACCTAAACCTAATGGTAACCTGTACCATATCCATAACCCTAACCCTAACCCTTACCCTAAACCTAACCTGAACCGTAACCCTATCCCTAACCCTAACCCTAATGCTAACCTGTACCATAACCCTAACCCTAACCTGTACCCTAACCCTAAGCATAAACCTAAACTCTATGGCAAACCTAACCCTAACCCTAACCCTAATCCTAACCCTAACCCGAACCCTAATCCTACTCTGTACCATAACTATAAACCTAACCCTAACCTTTACCATAACCCTAACCCCAAACCTTACACTAACCCTAACCCTACCCTGTACCGTAACCCTAAAGCTAACCCTAACCTTTACCGTAACCCTTCCCCTAAACCTAACCCTAACTCTAAACCTAACCTGTACCCTAAAGCTAAACCTAACCCTAACTTCTATGGCAATCCTAACCCTAAACCTAACACTAACCCTAAGCCTAACCTGTAATGTAACACTAACCCTAACACTAACACTAGCCCTAACCCTAACCTAACCTGTCCCAAAGCCCGCAACTATAACCCTAACCCAAACCCTAACCATAAAGTGTATGGGAACCCTAACCCTCACCCTAACCTGTGCCGTAAACCTAACGCTAACCCTAACCCTATCCCTAACACTAACCTTAACCCTAACCGTAACCCTAACCTGTTCCGTTACCCTAACCCGAACCCTAAACCTAACCTTAACCCTAACCCTAACCCTAACCTGTACCTTCACCCTAACTGTAACCCTAAACCCAAAGCTAACCCTAAACCTAACCACTACCGTAACACTAACCCTAACCCTAAACTTTACCCTAAACTGTACCGTAACCCTAACCCGAACAAAAACCCTAAACCTAACCCTTACCTGCACCGTAACCCTACCCCTACCCCTAACCCTATCCTGTACCGTAAGCCTAACCCTAACCCTTACCCTAACTCTAACCCTAACCCTAAACTGTACCATACGCTAACCCTAACCCTACCCCTACCATGTACTGTAACCCTAACCCTAACCCTATCCTTTACCATAACCCTAAGCCTAAATCTAACCCTAACACTAAATCTAAGCTGAACCCTAACCCTAACCCTAACCTGTACCGTAACTCTAATCCTAACACTAACCCTAACTTGTACCGTAGACTAACCCTAACCCTAAACCTAACCCTAACCTTACCGTAACCCTAACCCTAAACCTAACCCTAACACTAATCCTACCCTGTACCATAACCCTAGAACTAACCCTAACCTTTACTGTAACCCTAAACCTAAACCTGACCCTAACTCTAAACCTAACCTGTACCCTAACCTTAACCCTAACCCTAACATCTGTGGCAAATCTAACCCTAACCCTAACACTTAACCTAAGCCTAACCTGTACTATAACACTTACCATAACCCTAAACTTAACGCTAACCTGTACCGTAAACCTCACCCTAACCCTAACCATAACCATAACCCTAAGCCATAACCCTAAACCTAACCCTAACCTGTACCGTAACCGTAAACCTAACTCTCACCCTACCCAGTACAGTAACCCTAACCCTAACCCTAACCCTACCAGAAACACTAACCCACTACTGTACGGCAACCCTAACCCTAAACCTAACCCTATACCTAACCGTACACTTACCTTCCCGTTACCCTAACCCTAACCCTATCGTGTACAGTAACCATACCCCTAACCCTACCCCAACTCTAACCTGTACCGTAACCCTAACCCTAACCGTAACCATAACCCTAAACTGTAACGTAAACCTAACGATAACCTGTACCGTGACTGTAAACATAACCATAACCCTAACCCTAATCCTAACCTGTACCGTAACCATAACCCTAACTCTAACGCTAATGCTAACCTGTACCGTAACCCGAAGCCTAACCTTAACCTGTACCGCAACCCTAACCCTGACACTAACCCTATCCCTAACCCTAACCTGTACGGTAACCCTAAGCCTAACCATAATCTTAAACTGTAGCGCAACCCTAAACATAGCCCTACCCTAACCCTAACCCTAACCTGTTCCGTAAACCTAACACTAACCCTAACCCTATACCTAACCCTAACCTTAAACCTAACCTTAACCATAACCTGTACCGTAACCCTAACCCTAACCCTAAACTTAACCCTAAACCCAACCCTTACCCTAACACTAAATTTAACCCTAAACTGTACCGTAACCCTATCGCTAACCCTAAACCTAACCCTAACCCTTAAACTAACCCTAAATTGTACCGTACCCTAACCCTAACCTTAAACCTAAGCCTATCCCTAACCCTACCCTGTACCGTAACCCTATAACTAACACTAATCGTAACCCTATCCCTAACGCTAACGTGTACTGTAACCCTAACATTGCGCTAACCCTAACCCTAAACTCTACCGTAACCCTAATCCTAACCCGAAGACTAACCTGTACCGTAACCCTACCCTAACCATAACACTAATCTGTACTGTAACCCTCACCCTAACCCTAACCTATAGCGTAACCTTAACCCTAAACGTAACTGTAAAACTAACTTGTTCCGTAACCCTAATCCTAACCCTACGTGTACCATAAACCTAACCCTAACACTAACCCTAACCCTAACCCTAACCCTAAACCTAACCTGTACAGTAACCCTAACGCTAACCCTAACTCTAACCTGTAGCGTAACATTACCCCTAACTCTAACCATAACCTGTAATGTTGCCCTAACCCTAACCCTAACACTAACACTAACCTGTTCCGTAAATCTAACCCTAACCCAAACTATACCGTAACCCTAACCCTAACCTTAACCCTAAATCTAAACCAAACTGTACCCTAACCATAACCCTAACCCTAACCTCTATGGCAAACCTAAACCTTACCCTAACACTAACCCTAAGCCTTATCTGTCCGTAACACTAACCTTGAGTCTAAACCTAACCCTACACATAACCTGTACCGTAACCCTAACCCTAACCCTAAACCTAACCCTAAACTTTACCGTAAACTTAACCCTAACCCTAACCCTAACCCTAAACCTAAACTTAAACCTAACCTGTACCGTAACCCTAAACCTAACCATAAACCTAACCCTAACGCTAACATATACCGTAACCATAAAACTAAACCTAACCCCAACCCAACCTGTATTGTAACCCTAACGCTAACCCTCACCCTAACCCTAATCTGTACCGTAACTGTAACCCTAACCGTAAATCTAACCATAACCTGTACCGTAACCGTAGCCCACACCTAAACCTAACGCTAATGCTAAGCAGTACCGTAACCCTTACCCTTAACCTAACCCTAACCTGTGCTGTAACCCTAACCCTAACCTTAAAACCAACCATAACCTGTACCATAATCCTAACCCTAACCCTAAACCTAACCCTAAACCTAACCCTAAACCTAACCCTAACATGTACAGTAACACTAAACCTAAAGCTAACCTTAACTTCAGGCTACTTTGTACCGTAATCCTAACCCTAAAACTAACCGTAAACTTCACTTGTAACGTAACCCTAACCCTAAACGTAAACTTAAACTAAACCTAACCCTAAACTGTATCACAACCGTAGCCCTATCCCTTACCCTAACCCTGAACCTAACCTGTACGGTAACCCTACACCTTACCCTAAACCAAACCCTAACCCTAACACTAAACCTAATCTGTATGGTAAACCTAACCCTAAACCTAACCCTAACACTAAACCTAACCTGTACCGTAACCCTAACCGTAACCCTGACACTAACCTGTACTGTAACACTAACCCTAACCCAAACCCTAACCCTAAACCTAACCCTAACCTGGTCCGTAATCCTAACACTAACCCTAACCCGAACCCTAACACTAAATTGTACCGTAACCCTAACACTAACCTAACCCTAACTCTAAACCTATCCTGTACCGTAACCCTAGCCCTAACCCTAACCTTAACCCAGACCCTACTCCTACCCAAAAGTGTACCATAACCCTAACCCTAACACTAAACCTAACCCTGAACCTAACCTGTACCATAACCCTAACCCTAACCGTAACCCTAACCCTAACTTGTACCGTAACCCTAACCCTAAACCTAACCCTAAACTGTACCGTAACACTAACCCTATCCTAACCCTCACCTGTAGCATAACCCTCACCCTAACCTATACCATAACACTAACCCTTACCCTAACTCTACCCGTTACCCGAAACCAAACCTGTACCGTAACCCTAACACTAACCCTAAACCTAAGCCTAAACGTAACCCTTACCTGTACCGTAACAATAACCCTCACCCTAACCCTAAACGTAACCCTTACCTGTACCGTAACCCTAACCCTAACCCTAAACTTAACACTAAACATAACCTGTCCCATCACCCTAACCCTAACCCGAACCTAACACTAACGTGTACCGTAACCCTAACCGTAACACTCACCCTAACCCGAACCCAAAACATAACTTGTACCGTAACCCTTCCCTAACCCTAACCCTAACCTAACCCTAAACCTAACCCTAAACGTAACCCTTACCTGTACCGTAACCCTTACCCTAACCCTAAACATAATCCTAAACCTAACCTGTCCCATAAACCTAACTCTAACCTGGTCCGTAACCCTAAAGGTAACACTAACTCTAAACCAAACCCTAACCCTACTGTAATTTGTATCTTAACCCTAACACTAACCCTAACCATAACGTATACCATAACACTTACCTGTACTGTAACCCTAATCCTAACCCTAAACCTAACCCTAAACCTAAACTGTCACGTAACCCTAACCTTAAATTAACCGAAACACAAACCCTAACCTGCACCATAACCCTAACCCAACCGTAACCCTAACTTTAACCCTAACCCCATCCCTAACCTGTACCGTAACCCAAAAGGGAACCCTAACCCTAACCTGTACCATAACCCTAACCATAACCCTAACCCTAACCCTAACCTGTACCGTACCCCTAACCCTAACACTAACCCTAACCCTAACCCCAACTTGTACCGTAACCCTAACCCTAAACCTAACCTAACCCTATACTGTACCGTAACCCTAACCCTTACCATAACCTGTACCGTAATCCGAACCTAACTCTAATCCTAACATGTACCGTAACCCAAACCCTACACTAACCCAAACCCTAAGCGTAACCCTAACACTAACCTGTACTGTAACACTAACAATAACCATAACTCTAACCCTAACTAGTACCGTAACCCTAACCCTAACCCTAACACTAACCCTAACCTGTACCGTAATCCTTACATGTACCGTAACCCTAAACCTAACATTTACCCTAACCCAATCCCTAACCTGTACCTTAACGCTAAACATAACCCTAACCCTAACCTTTACCGTATACTTAATCCTAACCCTAACCCTAACCCTAACCCTAACCTGTACCGTAACCCTATCCCTAAACCTAACCCGAACCCTCACGTGTACCATAAACCTACCCTAAACCTAACCCTATCCCTAACTTGTACTGTAAGCTTAACCCTAACCCTTACCCTAAACTGTACCATAACACTAACCCTGACAATTACCTAAAATGTAGCATAACCCTAACCCAAACCGTCACCGTAACCTGTACCGTAACACTAAACCTAACACTACTTCTACCCGTAACCCTAACCCAAACCTGTAACGTAACCCTAAACCTAACCCTAACCCTAACCCTAACCCTAAACTGTACCGTAATCCTAACCCTAACCCTAAACCTAAACCTAACTTGTACAGTAAACCTAACCCAAACCCTAACCTTAAACTGTACCGTATCACTAACCCTAACCCAAACCTAACATGTAGCGTAACCCTAACACTAACCCTCACCCTAACCTGTACCGTAGCACTAACACTAACCCTAACTCTACACGTAACCCTAACCCAAACTTGTACCGTAACCCTAACACTAACCCTAAACCTAACCGTAAACATAACACTTACCTGTACCGTAACCCTAAACCTAACCCTAACCGTAACCCTAACACAAACCTGTACCGTAACCCTAACCCGAACCCTAAAACTAACCATAACCTGTACCATAACACTAACCCTAACCCTAACCATAACTTGTTCCGTTACCCTAACCTTAACGCTAACCCTAACCGTAACTTGTACCGAAACCCCAACCCTAAACCTAACCCTAACCTGTACTGTAACCCTAACATTAACACTAACCTTAACCTGTACTGAAACCCTAACCCTAAACCTAACCCTACCTTTACCATAACCCTAACCCTAACCCTAACTCTAACATATACCGTAACCCTACCCCTAACACTAACCAAAACCTGTACCGTAATCCTAACGCTAACCCTAACACTAACACTAACGTGTACCGTAACACTAACACTAACCGTAACCCAAACCGTAACCCTAACTTGTATTGTAACCCTAACACTAACCATAACCCTAACCAAACCTATCGTGTACCGTAACCCTAGACCTAAACCTAACCTTAACCCTAGCCCTAACCCTAACATGGACCGTAACCCTAAATATAACCCTAACCCTTACCTGTACTGTAACCCTAACCCTAATGCTAACCCTAACACTAACCCTAACCCTAAACTGTACCGTAACCATAACCCTGACACTAACCCTAACCCTAACCCTAACCCCGACCCAAACCTGTACCGTAACCCTAACCCTAAACTTAACCCTAAACATAACCTGTCCCATAACCCTAACCCTAACCCTAACCCTAAACCTAAACTGTACCGTAACACTAACCATAACTCTAACCCTAACCCTAAACTTAACCCTTAATTGTACCGTAACCCTAACCCTATCCCTAAACATAACCGTAAATATAACCTGTCCCGTAACCCTAACCCTAACCCTAAACTAAGCCTAACCTGTACTGTAACACTAACTCTAACCCTAACCCTAATGGTAACCGTAACTCTAAATGTAGCATAAGCCTAAACCTAACCCTCACACTAACCTGTACCATAACCCTAACCTTAAACCTAACGTTAACCCTAACCGTAACCCTTACCTGTACCTTAACCTAACCCTAACCCTAACCCTAACCTGTACCGAAACACTAAACCTAACCCTAACCCTAAACTTAACCGTAACCCTAACTGTAACCCTAACCCCAAACTGTACCATAACCCTACCCTAAGCCTAACACTAACCCTAACCCTAACACTAACCTGTACCGTAACCCTAACCCTAACCCTAACCCTAACCCTAAACCTAACCCTAAACATAACCTGTCCCATAACCATAACCCTAACCCTAACCTGTACAGTAACCCTAACCATAACCCTAACCCTAACCCTAAACGTAACCCATAACTGTACTGTAAACCTAACCCTATCCCTAAACCTAACCCTAAAACTAACCTGTCCCGTAAGCCTAACCCTAACCCCAACACTAACCCTAACCTGTACTGAAACACTAACCCTAAAACTAAACCTAACCCTAACCCTAACCCTAACTGTAACCCTAACTCTACCTGTAGCGTAAGCCTAAACCTAACCCTCACGCTAACCTGTAAAGTAACCCTAACCCTAAACCTAAAGCTAACCCTAACCGTAACCCTTACCTGTACCTTAACACTAACCCTAAAACTAACCCTAACTTGTACCGAAACACTAAACCTAACCCTAACCCTAACCTGAACCGTAACCTTAACTGTAATCCTAACCCTAAACTGTACTGTAACCCTAACCATAACCCTAACTGTAACACTAACCCTAACCCTAACACTAACCTGTACCGTAACCCTAACTCTAACACTCACCCTAAACCTAACCCAAAACATAACTTGTACCGTGACCGTATCCCTACATCTAACCCTAACCCTAACCCTAACCCTAACCTATAATCTTACCCTAACCCTAACCCTCACCCTAACCTGTACCATAACCCTAACGGTAACCCAAAGCCTAAACTGTCCGTAACCCTAAACCTAGCACTAAACCTAATCCTACCCTGTACACTAACCCTAACCATACACTACCCTGTACCGTAACCCTATACCTAACACTAACCGTACCCGTAACCCTAAACAAACCTGTACCGTAACGCTAACCCTAACCCTAACCTGTACCGTAAAACTAACTCTAACACTAACCCTAACCCTAACCCTAACCTGTACGGTAACCCTAACCCTAACACAAACCCTAAGCAGTAACACAACACTAACCCTAACCCTAACCCTAACCCTAACGCTAACCTGTACGGTAACCCTAACCGTAACCCTAACCAGAACCGAAACCCTAACCCTAACCCTAACCCTAAGCCTAAACCTAACCTGTACCGTAAACCTACCCCTAACCCTAACCCAAACCCTAACCCTACATGTACCGTAACCCTAACCCTAAACCTAACCATAAACCTAACCCTAACCTTTACCGTAACCCTAACCCTAAACTAACCCTAAACTGTACCGTAAACCTAACACTAAACCTCAACCTATCCCTAACCCTAATCTTAACCCTAACCATAAACCTAACCGTAATCCTAAACTGTACCATAACACTAACCGTAACCCTAAACCCAACCCTAAGCTTAACCCTACCTGTACCACAACCCTAACACTAAACCTAACCATAAACCTAACCCTAACATTTAAGGTAACCCTAACCCTAGGCCTAAACCTAACCACTACGTAACCCTAACCCTACCCTAAACCTAAACCTAACCCTACCCCTAACCCTAACCCTAACCTGTACCGTAACCCTAACCCTCACCCTAATCCGAAACTGTACTGTAACCCTAACCCTAACCCTAAACCTAACCCTAACCATAACCATAACCCTAACCTGTACGGTAACACTAAAGTTAACCATAACCCTAAATTGTACCGTAACCCTAACCCTAACCCTGTCCTATACTGTAACCCTAACCCTAAACCTAACCTGTACCGTAACCCTAAACCTAACCCTAAACCTAACCCTAAACCTAACCCTAACTGTAGCGTAACCCTACCCCTAATCCTCACCCTAAGCACTACCATAACCCTGAACATAACCCTAAGCCTACCCGTAACCCTAAACCAAACCTGTACCGTAACCCTCACCCTAACCGTAAACCTAACGCTAAACCTAAACTTAACCCTAACTTGTACCGTCATACTAACCGTAACCCTAACCCTAAACTGTACTGTAACCTTCACCCTAACCCTCACAGTACCATACCCCTAACCCTAACCCTAACCCTAACCCTGAACCTAACCCTAACCTGCATCGTAAACCTAAACCTATCCCTAACACTAACCTGAAACGTAACCCTAAACGTAACCCTAAACCTAACCAGTATCGTAACCCTAACCCTTACCCTAACACTAACGCTAACCCTAACCCTAAACTGTACCATAACCCTAACACTAACCCTAACCCTAACCCTAACTTGTACCGTAAAACTAACCCTACCACTAACCCTAACCCTAATCCTCACCTGTACCGTAACACTTACCTGTACCATTACACTAACCCTAACCCTAACTGTACCATAACCAAATCCCTAAAGCTAACCCTAACCGTAACCCTACCCTAACCCTACCTTGTAGCGTAACCCTAAACCTAACCCTCACATTAACCTGTAACGTTACCCTAACCCAAAACCTAACTCTACTGTAACCCTAAACCCAACCTGTACTGTAACTCTAACACTAACCCTAAAACTTACCCTAACCCTAAACCTAACACTAAATGTAGAGTAACCCTAACCAAACCCTCACCGTAACCTGTACCGTAACCCTAAGCCTAAGCCTAACCCTACCCGTAACCCTAACACAAACCTGTACCGTAACCCTAACCGTAACCCTAACCCTAACGCTAACCTTAACCGTAACCCTAACATGTACCATAACATTAACCCGAACGCTAACCCTAACCTGTACCATAACCCTAACCCTAACCCTCACCCTAACCTGTACCGTAACCCTAAGCCTAAGCCTAACCCTACCCGTAACCCTAACACAAACCTGTACCGTAACCCTAACCGTAACCCTAACCCTAACGCTAACCCTAACCGTAACCCTAACATGTACCATAACATTAACCCGAACGCTAACCCTAACCTGTACCATAACCCTAAACTTAACCCTAACCCTAACTGTATCGTAAGCCTAACCCTAATGCTCACCCTAACCTGTATCGTAACCCTAACCCTAACCCTATCCCTACCCGTAACCCTAACAAAAACCTGTACCGTAACCCTAACCCTAACACTAACCCTAATGCTAACCACAACCGTAACACTAACATGTACCATTCCACTAACCCTAACGCTAACCCTAACCTGTACCGTAACCCTAAACCTAACCCTAACCCTAACCTGTACCGTAACCCTAACCCTAACCCTAACCCTTACCTAACCCTAATTGTACCGTAACACTAACCCTAACGCTAACCCTAACGTGTACCATAACCCTAACCCTAAACCTAACCCTACTCCTAACCTGTACCATAAACTTATCCCTAAACCTAACCCTAAACCTAACCTGTACCGTAACCCTAACCCTAAACTTAAACCTAAACCTTACCCTAACCCTAACTTCTACCATAACCCTAACCCTAACCCTAACCTGTTCAATAACCCTAACCCTCAACCTAACCCAAACCTGTACTGTAACCCTAACCCTAAACCTAACCCTCATCCTAACCCTATCCCTAACCTTTACCCGAACAGTAAACCTAACCCTAACCCTAACCTATACCGTAAACTTAACCCTAACCCTAACCCTAACCTGTACCATAACACTATAACTAAACCTAACCATAACCCTCACCCTAACCCTAACCCTAACCCTAAACCTATCCTGTACCGTAACCCTAACGCTAACCGTAACCTTAACCCTAACCTGTACCGTAACTCTAAACCTAAAACTAACCCTAACCTGTAGCATAACCCTAACCATAACCCTCACCTAACCTGTACCTTAACCCTAACCCTAACCCTAACTCTACACGTAACCCTAACCCAAACCTGTACCGTAACCTTAAAAATAACACTAACCCTAACACGAACCCAAACCCTAAACGTAACCCTTCCCTGTACCATATCCCTAACCCTAAACCTAAACCTAACACTAAACCTAACCTGTCCTGTAACCCTAACCCTAAACCTAACCCTACCCCTAACCTGTACCATAACCCTAACGGTAACACAAACCCTAAAATGTACCGTACCCCTAACCCTAACCCTCAACCTACCCACCCTGTAACGTAACCCTAAAGCTATCCCCAACCCTTATCCTAACCCTAAACTGTACCATAACCCTAAACGTAACCCTAAAACTAACCCTATCCTGAACCATAACACTAACCCTAACACTAACACTAACCGAAACTATAACGTAACCCTTACACTAACCCTAACCTGTACCGTAACCCTAAATCTAACCCTAAACCTAACCCTAAACCTAACCCTAAACCTAACCCTAACCTGTACCCTAACCCTCAACTAACCCTAACCCTAACCAGTACTATAACCCTAACCATTACCGTAAACCAAAACCTAACCTATAACATAAACTTATCCCTAAACCTAACACTAACCCACAACTGTACTGTAACCCTAACCCTAACCCTAACCCTAACCTGTACTGTAATACTAACCCTATCCCGAACCCTAAACTTTACCCTAACCCTAACCTGTACCGTAACCCTAACCCTCAACCTAACCGAAGCTGTACCGTACCCTCACCCTATACCCAACCCTAATCCTCACCCTAACCTGTACCGTAACCCTAACGCTAACCCTAACCCTAAACTGTACCATAACCCTAACCCTAACCCTAAACCTAACCCTATCCGGAACCATAACCCTAACCCTAACCCTAACACTAACCTGTACCGTAACCCTAAACCTAACCCTAACCCTACCCGTAACCCTAACCCAAAACTGTACCGTAACCCTAACCCTAAAACTAACCCTAACTTGTACCGTAACCCTAAACTTAACCCTAACACTACCTGAATCGTAACCTAAATGTAACCCTAACCCTAACCTGTACCATAACCTAACCCTAACCTAACACTAACACTAACCCTATCCATAAACTCTACCATAACCGTAACCCTAACGCTAACCCTAACCCTAACACTAACCCTAAATTGTACTGTAACTTTAACCCTAACACTAACTCTAATCCTAACCCTAACTGTAAAGTAAACCTTTCCTGTACCGTAACCCTAACCCTAACCCTAAACCTAACTTGTCCCGAACCTAACCCAACCCTAACCATAACCCTAACTGAAACTATAGAGTAACCCTTACACTAACCCTAACCTGTACTGTAACCCTAACACTAACCCTAACCCTAACCCTAAACCTAACTTGTCACGTAAACCTAACCCTGACCTGCACCCTAACCGTAAACCTAAACCTAACCCTAGCCTTAACCCTAAACCCATCCCTAACCTGTACCGAAACCCTAACCATAACCCTAACACTAACCCTAACCCTAATGTACCGTAACCCTAACCCTAAACCTAACCCTAACGTGTACTGTAACCCTAACCCTAAACCTAACCTAACCATAACCTGTACCATAACCCTAACCCTAACCCTAAACCTAATCCTAAACATAAACTGTCCGGTAAGCCTAACCCTAACCCTAACACTAACCCTAACCTGTACAAAAACACTAATGCTAACCCTAACCCTACCCTAACCCTAATCCTAAACCTAACTGTAGCGTAAGCCGAAACCTAAAACTCACGCTAACCTGTACCATAACACTAAACCTAACCCTAACACTAACCTGTACTGTAACCCTAACCCTAAACCTACCCTAAACCTAACCCTAACCCTAACTTGTACCATAAGCCTCAACCTAACCCTAACCCTAACACTAAACCTAACCCTAATCCTAACCCTATCCTGTACCGAAACCCTAACCCTCACCATCACCCTAACCTGTACCGTAACCCTAACCCTAACCCTCCCAGTAACACTAACCCACACGTGTACGGCAACCCTAACCCTAACACTAACCCTAAACCTAACTCTAACCCTAACCCTAACCATAACCCTTAATTGTCCCGTAACACTAACCCTAACTTTAAAACTAACCATACCGTAACCGTAACCCTAACCCTAACCCTATTCTGTACTGTTACCCTACCCCTACCCCTAACCCTAACCTGTACCATAACCCTAATTCTACCCCTAATCCTAACCCTAAATCTAACAGTAACCTATACCGTAACCCTAACACTAACACTAACCCTAACCATAACTTGTATCGTAAACTAACCCTAAACCTAAACCTAACCCTACACTGTACCGTAGCACTAACACTAACCCTATCCCTAGCTCTAAACCTAACCTGTAACCTAACCCTAACCATAATCCTAAACTCTATGGCAAACCTAACCCTAACCCTAACCCTAACTCTAACCCTAACCCTATCCCTAACCCTAACCCTAACCTCAACCACAACCCTAACCCTAAACCTAACCCTAACCCTAACCCTGACCCTAACCTGTACGGTAACCCTAACCCTAACCCTAACCCTAACCCTATCCTGTACCACAACCCAAACGCTAACCCTACCACTAATCCTAACCTGTATGGTAACCCTAACCCTAACACTAACACTAACCTGTACAGCAAACCTAACCCTAACCCTAAGCCTAACCTCTACCGTAACCCTAAAACTAACCGTAAACCTAACCATAAACTGTACCGTAACCCTAACACTAACCCTAAAACTCACCCTAAACCTAACCTGTACCGTAAACCTAACCGTAACCCTAAACCTAATGCTAGCCTATAGCGGAAACCTACCCTAACCCTAACTAGTACCGCAACCTTAAACCTTACCCTAACCCTAAACCTAACCCTAAACTGTACGGTAACCCAAAACCTAACCCTAAGTCTAACGTGTACCGCAACCCTAACCCTAACCCTAACCCTAACCCTAATGCTTACCCCAACGGTAACCCTAACCCTAACACTAACCCTAACCTGTACCGTAAACCTAACACTAACCCTAACCCTATCCCTAACCCTAACCTTAAGCCTAACCCTAACCATAACCTGTACCGGAAACCTAACCCGAACCCTCACCTTAACCCTAACCCTAACCTGTACCGTAACCCTAAACCCAACGCTAACCCTAACCCTAACTACTACCATAACCCTAACCCTAACCCTAACCCTAACTCTAACCCTAACCTGTACCGTAACTGTAACCCTAACACTAATCCTAACCCAAACCCTAAGTCGTACCATACCCTAACCCTAACCCTAAACTCTATGGCATAAATAACCCTAACCCTAACACTAACCCTAACCCTAACCTGTACCGTGACACTAAAATTTACCCTAACACTACCCCTAAACCTAAACCTAACCTGTACAATAACCCTAAACCTAACCCTAAACCTAACCCTAACCTGTACCATAAGCCTCAACCTAACCCTAACCCTAATCCTAAACCTAATCCTCACCCTAACCTGTACAGTAATCCTAACCCTAAACCTATCCCTACCAGTAACACTAACCTACACCTGTACGGCAACCCTAACACTTACCCTAACCCTAACCCTAACCCTGAACCTAACCTGTATGGTAAACCTAACTCTAACCCTAATCCTTACACTAACCCTAACATGGACGGAAACCCTAACTCTACCCCTAAACCTAACCCTAAACTGGACCGTAAACCTAGGCCGAACCCTAACCCTAACCTAACCTGTACCGTAACCCTAAAGCAAAACCATACCCTAAACCTAAACTAACCTATAACGTAACCCTAACCCTAAACCTAACCATAACACTAACTTGTACCATAACCTTGACCCTAACACTAAACTTCACCGTAACCTGTACCGTAACACTAATCCTAACAATAACCCTAACCTGTACCATAACCCTAATCCTAACTCTAGCCCTAAACCTAACCCTAAAGCTAAACTATACCGTTAACCTAACCCTAAAACTAACCGTAACCCTAACACTAAGAGTAACCCTAAACTTAAACCTAACCTGTACCATTACCCTAAGCCTAACCCTAACCTGTACCGTAACCTTAACACTAACCCTAACCCTAAAACTAACCATAATCCTAACCCTAAACCTAACCCTAACCTGCACCGTAACCCTAACCATAACCCTAAAGCTAACCTGTACTGTAAAGCTAACCCGAACCCTAACCCTTACCTGTACCACAACCCTTACATTAACCCAACCCTAACCCTTACCTGTACCGTAACCCTAACCCTAACCCTAAACCTAACCCTAATACTGACCCTACCCTGCACGGTAAACATAACACTAAACGTAAACGGTACCATAACCCTAACGCTAAACCTAACCCTAACCCAAACCCTAACCCAAACCCTAACCTGTACCGTAACACTAAACCTAACCCTAACCCTAAACCTAGGGCTTACCTATACCGTAACCCTAACCCTAAACCTCACCGTAACCCTAACCCTAAGAGTAACCCTAAAGTTAAAGCTAACCAGTACCGTTACCCTAACCTTAACCCTAACCTGTACCGTAAACCTAACCTGCCCCTAAAACTAACCATAACCTGTACCATAACCCTAACCCTAACCTATACAGTAACCCTGATCCTAACACTAATGCTAACCTGTACTGTAACCCTAACCCTAACCCTAACCTGTACCGTAACCCTAACCCTAAACCTAACCCTAAAACAAACCCTAATCCTGACCCTAACCTGTACGGTAACCATAACATTATCCTAACCCTAACCCTAAACCTCACTTGTACCGTAACCCTAACCCTGACCCTAACCCTAACGTTAACCCTACCCTATTCTGTACTGTAACACTAATCCTAACGGTACCTCAAACCTGTACCGTAACCCTAAACCTAACCCTAACCATAATCTGTACTGTAAACCTAACATTAACCCTAACCCTAATGTAACCCTAACACACCCCTAACCTTAAACCTGACCTGTAACATTATCCTAACCCTAAACCTAACAATAACCCTCATCCTAACCCTACCCTAACCAGTACCATAACCCTCAAACTAACCCTAAACCTACCCTAACCCTAACCCTAAACCTAACCGGAACCATAACCCTAACCCTACACGTAACCTGTACCGTAACCCTAACACTACCCTTAAACCTAACCCTAACCTGTACCATAACGCTAAACCTAAACCTAACCCTAACCCTAACCCTAAAGCTAACCTGTACCGTAACCCCAACCCTAGAACTAACCGTAACCGTAACCCTAAGAGTAACCCTAAACTTAAACCTATCCTGTGCCGTTACCCTAACCCTAACCCTAACATGTACCATAAACCTAACCCTGACCCTATCCCTAACCTGTACCATCAACCTGACCCTAACCCTAATGCTAACCTGTACTGTAACCCTAACCCTAACCCTAACCCTAACCTGTACCGTAACCCTAACCCTAACCCTAAACCTAACCCTAATCCTGACCCTAATCTGTACAGGAACCATAACACTAACCCTAACGCTACCCCAAACCTGTACAGTAACCCTAACCCTAACCATAACCATAATCTATACTGTAACCCTAACATTAACCCTAACCCTAACGTGTACTGAAAAACTAATCCTAACCCTAACCCTAACCTGTCCCGTAAAACTAACCCTAACCCTAACCCTAACTCTAAACCTAACCTGCACCCTGACCCTCACCCTAACCCTAACCTCTATGGCAAAGATAACCCTAACCCTAACACTAAACCTAATCCTAACCTGTACCGTAACACTAACCCTAAACCTAACACATCCCTAACCATAAACCTGACCTGTACCATAACCCTAACCCTAAACCTAAATATAACCCTCACCCTAAAACTAACCCTAACTAATACCATAACACTCAAACTAACCCTAAACCTAACCACAACCCTAACCCTAACCTAACCGGAACTGTAATCCTAATGCTAACCCTAACCAGTACCGTAACCCTAACACAACCCTTAAACCTAACCCTAAATTGAACCGTAACCCTAAACGTAACCCTAACCCTAACCTGTATCGTAACACTAACCCTAACACTAACACTAACCCAAACCCTAAACTGTACCGTAAACATTACCCTAACACTAACCCTAACCCTAAGCCTAACCCTAACTTGTACCATAAACCTAACCCTAACACTAACCCTAACCCTAACCATAACCTGTCCCGTAAACATTACGTGTTCGGTAAGACTAACCCTAACCCTAACCTAACCCTAACCCTAACCCTAACCCTAAACATAACCCTAAACCCAACCCTAAACCTAACCACTCCCGAAACCGTAAACCTAACCCTTACCTAACCCTAAACTTAATCCTAAACTGTACCGTAACCCGAACACTAACGCTAACCCTAAACCTAAACCTTACCTGAACCGTAACCCTACCCTAACCCTAACACTTACCTGTACCGTAACTCTAACCCTAACCCTAAACTGTACCGTAAAAGTAACCCTAACACTAACCCTAACCCTAACACTAACCTGTACGGTAACCCTCACCCTAACTCAAACCCTAACCAGTAACGCAACACTAACCCTAACCCTAACCCTAACCCTAACCTGTACGGTAACCCTAACTGTAACCCTAACCAGAACCGAAATTCTAACCCTAACTCTAAACCTAAGTCTAAACCTAAACTGTACCGTAAACCTAACCTTAACCGTAACCATAACCCTACCTGTACCGCAACCCTAACCCTAACCCTAACCATAAACCTACCCTAACCTTTACCGTAACCCTAAACCTAAACCTAAACCTAAACTGTACCGTAAACCTAACACAAAACCTCAACCTATCCCTAACCCTAATCTTAACCCTAACCATAAACCTAACCGTAATCCTAAACTGTACCGTAACACTAACCGTAAACCTAAACCCAACCCTAAGCCTAACCCTAGCTGTACCACAACCCTAACACTAACCCTAACCATAAACCTAACCCTAACATTTAAGGTAACCCTAACCCTAAGCCTACACCTAACCAGTACGTAACCCTAACCCTAACCTTAAAACTAAACCTAACCCTACCGCTAACCCTAACCCTAACCTGTACCGTAACCCTAACCCTCACTCTAATCCGAAACTGTACCGTAACCCTAACACTAACCCTAAACCTAACCCTAACCCTAACCATAACCCTAACCTGTATGGTAACACTAATGTTAACCGTAACCCTAAATTGTACCGTAACCCTAACCGTAACCCTAACCCTATCCCGTACTGTAACTCTAAAAGTAACCCTAAACCTAACCTGTACCGTAACCGTAAACCCAACCCTAACCCTAACCACTCCAGAAACCTTAACCCTAACCCTTACCTAACCCTAAACTTAACCCTAAACTGTGCCGTAACCCGAACACTAACGCTAACCCTAAACCTAAACCTTACCTGAACCGTAACCCTACCCTAACCCTAACACTTACCTGTACCGTAACCCTAACCCTACCCTAACCTGTACCGTAAAACTAACCCTAACACTAACCCTAACCCTAACCCTAACCTGTACGGTAACCCTAACCCTAACACAAACCCTAAACAATAACGCAACACTGCCCTAACCCTAACCCTGACCCTAACCTGTACGGTAACCCTAACCGTAACCCTAACCAGTACCGAAATCCTAACACTAACACTAACACTAAGCCTAAACCTAACCTGTACCGTACACCTAACCCTAACCCTAACCCTACCTGTACCGAAAACTAACCCTACCCTAACCATAAACCTAACCCTAAACTTAACCGTAACCCTTACCATAAACCTAACCGTAATCCTAAACTGTACCGTAACACTAACCGTAACCCTAAACCCAACCCTAAGCCTAACCCTACCTGTACCACAACCCTAAAACTAACCCTAACCATAAACCTAACTCTAACATTTAAGGTAACCCTAACCCTAAGTCTAAACCTAACCAGTACATAACCCTAACCCAAACCCTAAACCTAACCCTAACCCTAACCCTAACTGTAGCGTAACCCTAACCCTAATCTTCACCCTAACCTCTACCATAACCCTGAACATAACCCTAAGCCTACCCGTAACCCTAAACCAAACCTGTACCGTAACCCTCACCCTAACGGTAAACCTAACGCTAAACCTAACCGTAACCCTAACTGGTTCCGTAACACTAACCTTAAGGCTAACCCTAACCTGTACCGTAAGCCTTACCCTAACCCTAACCCTAACCTGTACCGTAAAACTAAACCTGTCCCTAACACTTACCTGAACCGTAACCCGAAACGTAACCCTAAACCTAACCGGTATCGTAACCCTAACCCTTACCCTAACACTAACACTAACTCTAACCATAAACTGTACCGTAACCCTACCACTAACCCTAACCCTAACCCTCACCTGTACCGTAACACTTACCTGTACTATTACACTAACCCTAACCCTAACCTATACCGTAACCAAAACCCTAACGCTAACCCTAACCCAAACACTACCTTGTAGCGTAACCTTAAACCTAACCCTCACATTAACCTGTAACGTTACCCTAACCCGAAACCTAACTCTACCGTAACCCTAAACACAAACTCTACTGTAACTCTAACACTAACCCTAAAACTTACTCTAACACTAACCCTAACACTAGATGTAGAGTAACCCTAACCCTAACCCTCACACTAACCTGTAACTTAACTCTAAACCTAACCCTAACCCTACCCATAACCTTAACACAAACCTGTACCGTAAACCTAACCGTAACCCTAACCCGAACGCTAACCCTAAACGTAACCCTAACATGTAACATAACACTAACCCTAACGCTAACTCTAAACTGTACCGTATCCTAAAACTAACCCTAACCCTAACCTGTACCGTAACCCTAACCCTAACCCTAACCCTAACCTAACCCTAACCCTAACTGTAGCGTAACCCTAACCCTAACGCTAACCGTAACCTGTACCGTAACCCTAACCCTAACCCTAACCCTACCCGTAAACCTAACACAAACTTGTACCATAACCCTAACCCTAACCCTAAACCTAACGCTAAACCTAACCGTAACCCTAACATGTACCATAACACTAACCCTAACCCTAACCCTAACCTGTACCGTAACCCTAAACCTCACCCTAACCCTAAACTCTACCGTAACCCTAACCCTCACCCTCACCCTTACCTAAACCTAATCCTAACTGTAGCGTAACCCTAACCCTAACCCTCACCCTAACCTGTACCGTAACCCTAAACCTAAACCTAACCCTACCTGTAAACGTAACCCAAACCTGTACCGTAACCCTAAACCTAAAACTACTCCTAAATCTAACCCTAACCGTAATCCTAACTTGTACCGTAACACTAACCCTAACGCTAACCATAACCTATACCGTAACGCTAACCCTAAACCTAAACCTAACCCTAACCTGTACGATAACCTTAACCCTACAGCTAACCCGAAACCTGACCTGTACCCTAATCCTAACCCTAACACTAAACCTAAACCTAACCGTAACCCTAACTTGTACCTTAACCCTAACCCTAAACCTAACCTGTTCCACAACCCTAACCCTCAACCTAACCCAAAATTGCACCGTAACCCTAACCCTAACCCTAAACCTAACCTGTCACGTAACCCTAACCCTAACCTGCACCCTAAACTGCACCCTAACCCTAACCTTAACCCAAACCCATCCCTAACCTGTACCGTAACCCTAATGGTAACCCTAAACCTAACCTGTACTGTAACCCTAACCATAACCCTAACACTAACCCTAACACTAACCTGTACTGTAACCCTAACCATAACCCTAACCCTAACCCTAACGTGTACCGTAACACTAAACCTAAACCTAACCTAACCCTCAACTGTACCGTAAACCTAACCCTAACCCTAAACCTAACCCTAAACCTAACCTGTCCCGTAACCCTAACCTAACCCTAACACTAACCCTAACCTGTACCAAAACACTAACGCTAACCCTAACCCTATCCTAACCCTAACCCTAACTGTAGCGTAAGCCGAAACCTAAAACTCACACTAACCTGTACCATAACCCTAAACCTAACCCTAACACTAACCTGTACTGTAACCCTAAACCTAAACCTAACCCGAAAGCTAACCTATACTGTAACCCTAACCCTAAAACTAACCGTAACCCTAACCGTAAGATTAACCCTAAACTTAAACCTAACCTGTACCGTTACCCTAACCCTAGCTCTAACCAGTACCGTAATCCTCATCCTAACCATAAACCTAACCCTAACCTGTAGCGTAACCCTAAACCTAACCCTAAACCTAAACCTAGGGCTAACCTATACCGTAACCCTAACCCTAAACATCACTGTAACCCGAACCCTAAGAGTAAACCTAACCTTAACCCTAACCTGTACCGTAACCTTAACCTGCCCTAAAACTAACCATAACATGTACCATAACCCTAACCCTTACCCTGTCCCTAACCTGTGCCGTAACCCTGACCCTAACCGTAATGCTAACCTGTACTGTAACCCTAACCCTAATCCTAACCCTAACCCTAACCTGTACCGTAACACTAAACCTAACCTTAACCCTAAACCTAGGGCTAACCTATACCGTAACCGTAACCCTAAACCTCACCGTAAGCCTAACCCTAAGAGTAACCCTAAACTGAAACCTAACCTGTGCTGTTACCCTAACCTTAACCCTAACCTCTACCGTAACCCTAACCTGCCCCTAAACTAACCATAAACTGTACCATAACCCTAACCCTAACCCTAACCCAAATCTGTACGGTAACCCTAACCGTAACGCTAACCGTAAACTGTACCGGAACCATAACCCTAACCTTAACACTACCTGTACGGTAACCCTGACCCGAACCCTAAACCTAACTTGTACTGTAACCCTATACCTAACCCTAAAGCTAACCAAAACCTGTACCCTAATCCTAACCTTAACCCTAAACCTAACCCTAACCTGTACAGTAACACTAAACCTAACCGTAACTCTAACACTAATGATAACCTATACCATAAACCTAAACCTAAACCCAACCGTAAACCTAACTTGAAACGTAACCCTAACCCTAACTCTAACCCTAACCCTAACCGTACCCTAACCCTAACTTGTACCACAACCCTAACCCTAACCCTAACCGTAAACTTGACCCTAACCTGTACGGTGACCCTAAACCTATCCTTAACCCTAACCCTAACCTCTACGGTAACCCTAATGCTAAACCTAACCCGAAACCTAAGCGGTACCATAACCCTAACCCTAACCCTAAACCTTACCCTATCCCTAATCTGTACCGTAACCCTAAACCTAACCCTAACCATACTCTAACACTAATCTATACTGTAACCCTAACCCTAAAAATAACCGTAACCATAACTTGTACCGTAAACCTAACCGTAACAGTAACCCTAAACTTAAACCTAACCTATACCGTAACCATAACTCTAACCCTAATCCTAAACCTAACCTGTACGGTAAACCTAACACTAACCCTAACCCTAACCTGTACCGTATACCTAACCATAACCCTAACACTAACCCTAACCCTAAACTTAAACCTATACTGTACCTAACCCTAACCCTAAGTTGTACCGTAACAATCAACCTAACCCTAACCCTAACATTAACCTGTACCGTAACCCTAACCCAAAACCTAAGCCTAACCTGTACCGTAACCCTAAGCTTAACCCTAATCCTAACCATACATGTACCGTAACCCTACCTTAATCCTAACCCTAACCCTAAACCTAACCCTAACCCTAATCCTAACCGTAACCGTAACCCTAACCTGTACCGCAACCCTAACCCTAAACCTAGCCCAAACCTGTGCGGTTACCCTAACCCTAATCCTAACCCTAACCCTAACCCTAACCCTAACCTGTACGGTAACCCTAACCCAAAACCTAACCATAAACCTAAACGGTACCATAATCCTAACCCTAACCCTAACCCGTAACTTAACTCTAACCCTAACCCTAACCCTAACGCTAACTTTAACCGCAACCCTAAACCTTACCCTAACCCTAAACCTAGCCCTAACCTGTATGGTAACCCTAAACCTAACACTAACCCTAAACTGTACCGCAACCCTAACCCTAAACCTAATCCTAACCTGTACAGTAACCTTAACCCTAAACCTAACCCTATCCTGTATGGTAACCCTAACTCTAACCCTAACGTGTACCGTAACCCTAACCGTAATCCTAAACCGAACCCTAAACCTTACCCTAACCACTACCGTAACCCTAACCCTAACCCTATCCCTTACCTTAACCTGTACCGTAACCCTAAACCTAACCCTAACCAAAATCTAAACTTAAACTGTACCGAAAACCTACCCCTAACCCTAACCCTCAACTCTATGGCAAACCTAACCCTAACCCTAACGCTAACACTAACCCTAATGCAAACCTGTACCATAAGCCTCAACCTAACCCTAACCCTTACCTTACCCTAAACCTAACCCTACCCCTAACCACTACCGTAACCCTAAACCTAACCCTAACCTGTACCGTAAATCTAACCCTAACACTAAGCCTAAACCTAACCCTAAATTGTACCGTACCCTAACCCTAACCCTAACCCTAAACCTAATCTATACCGTAACCTTAAACCTAAACCTAACCTGTACCGTAACGCTAACCCTAACCCAAACCCTAAAACTAAACCTAACCTGTACCCTAACCCTAACCCTAACCCTAACCCTAACTTCTCTGGCAAACCTAACCCTAACCTAACACTAACCCTAACCCTAACCTATAGCGTGACACTAATCCTAACCCTAACACTACACCTAAACCTAAACCTAAACTGTACCATAACCCAAACACTAACCCTAACACTAACCCTAACCCTAACCTGTACCTTAACCCTAAACCTAACCCTACCAGTAACACTAACACACACATGTACGGCAACCCTAAACCTAACCCTAACCCTAACCCTAACCCTAACCCTAACCCTAACCCTAACCCTATCCCTCACCGTAACACCTACCTGTCCCGTAACGCTAACCCTAACACTAACCTAACCTATACCGTAACCCTTACCCTAACCCTAACCCTATCCTGTACCATAAACCTACCCCTACACCTAAACCTAACCTGTACCGTAACCCTAATCCTAACAGTAATCCTAACACTAAATCTACCACTAACCTGTACTGTAACACTAACCCTAACACTAACCCTAACCCTAACCCTAATTGTATCGTAAACCTAACCCTAAACTTAACCCTAATGCTGCACTGTACCATAACCCTAACCGTAAACCTAACCCTAGTTCTAAACCTAACCTATAACCTAACACTCACAATAACCCTAAACTCTATGGCAAACCTAACCCTAACCCTAACACTAACCCTAACCTAACCCTAACCTTAACCTGTACTGCAACCCTAATCCTAAACCTAAACCTAACCCTAATCCTGACACTAACCTGTAGGTTAAACCTAACCCTAACCCCAACACTAACCCTAACTCGTACGGTAACCCTAACCCTTAACCTAACCCTAAACCTAACCGGTACCGTAACCCTAACCCTAACCCTAAACTGTGCCGTAACCCTAACCATAACCTTAACCCTAACCGTAACACTAACCTGTAGTGTAACCCTAGCCCTAACGCTAAAACTACCATAACCTGTAACATAACCATAACCCTAAACCTAAGGCTAACCCAAACCCTAACCTGTACGGTAACCCTAACCTTAACGCTAAAAGTAACCATAACCTGTAACATAACACTAACCCTAAACCTAACGCTAACACTAACCCTAACCTGTACCTCAAACCTAACCCTAAACCTAAGCCTAACCATAATCCTGACCCTAACCTGTACGGTAACCCTAACACTAACCCTAATCCTAACCCTCACCCTAACTTCTACCATAACCCTAACCCTAACCCTGACTCTATCCCTAATCTGTACCATAACCCTAAGTTTAATCCTAACCCTAACCTGTAGCGTAACTCTGAACCTAAACTTATCCCTACCTGTACCGACACCCTAACCATAACCCTAACCCTAAGCACTACCGTAACCCTACCACTAACCCTAAACCTAACCTGTACTGTAACCCTAACCCTAACGCTAACCCTAAACCTAATCCTAACCTGACCGTAACCCTAACCCTGACCATAACCCTAACCCTAACATGTACCCTAAACCTAAACCTAACCCTAACCCTAACCCTAACCCTAATGCTAACCTATAACTTAACCATAACCATAACCATAAACCTAACTGGTCCGTAACCCTAAACCTAACCCTAATCATAATCTGTACCGTAACGTAACTCTAAACCTAACCAAAACAAAACCTGTAACATAACACTACCCTAAACCTAACCCTAACCCTAACCCTAACCTGTACCTTAACCCAAACACTAATCCTAAACCTAACCCTAACCCTAACCTGTACCATAACTCTAACCCTAACACTAACCCTAACCCTAACACTAACCTGTACCGTAACCCTAACCCTAACACTAACACTAAACCTAACGTGTACCCTAACACTAACCCTAACCCTAACCTGTACCCTGACATTAACCTAACCCTAACACTTCTCCTAAACATAAATCTAAGCTGTACCACAACCCAAACCTAACCGTAACACTAACCCTAACGCTAACCTGTACCATAAACCTCAACCTAACCATAACCCTAACCCTAACACTAACCATAACCCATACCTGTCCCATAACACTAACCCTAACCCTAAACCCACCCTATACCATAACCCTATTCCTAACCCTAACCCTATCCTGTACCGTAACCCTAACCGTACCCCTAACCTAACCTGTACCGTAATCCTAACCCTAATCCTAACCCTAACCTGTACCGTAATCCTAACCCTAAACCTAACTCTAACCTGTTCCGCAAACCTAACCCTAACCCTAACCCAAACCCTGACCCTAACCTGTCTGGTAACCCTAAACTTAACCCTAAGCCTATACCTAACCCTAAACTGTACGGTAACCCTAACCCTTAACCTAACCCTAAAACTAACCGGTACCATAACCCTAACCCTAACCCTAACCCTAACCCTAAACCTAAACCTAAACCTAACCCTAACCTGTACCGTAACGGCATAACCCTAACCGTAACCCTAACCCTAAACCTAACCATAACCCTAATCTGTACCGTAACCCTAAATCTAACCCTAACCCTAAACCTAACGCTAATCTATACCGTAACCCTAAAACTAAACCTAACCGTAACCCTAAAATGTACCGTAACTCTAACCCTAATCCTAACCCTAAACTTAAACCTAACCTGTACCATAACCCTAACCTAACTCTAACCCTAAACCTAACGGTAAGCTATACCATAAACCAAACACTAAACCTAACTGTAACCCTAACTTGTACCATAACTCTAACCCTAATCCTAAACCTAAACTTAAACCTAACCTGAACCGTAACCCTAACCCTAAACCTAACCCTTACCTGTTCCGTAACCCTAACCCTAATCCTAACCCTAATGCTAACCTCTAGCGTAAACCTAACCCTAACCCTAACCCTAACCTGTACCGCACCCTAAACCTAACCTAACCCTAAACTGTACGGTAACCCTAATCCTAACCCTAACACTAACCTCTACCGCAAACCTAACCGTAACCCTAAGCCTAACCATAATCCTGACCCTAACCTGTACTGTAACCCTAACTCTAACCCTAAATCTATCATCCTAACTTACCGTAAGCCTACCCCTAACCCTAACTCTGTCCTAACCTGTACCGAAACCCTAAACCTAACCCTAACCTGTACCGTAACCCTACCACTAACCCTAAACCGAGCCTGTAGTGTAACCCTAACCCTAACGCTAACCCTAACCCTAATGCTAACCTATACCTTAACCCTAACCATAACCCTAACCCTTACCTGTACCGTAACCCTAACCATAACACTAATCATAAGCTTAATGTAACCGTAACCCTATCCCTAACACTAACCTTTACCGCAACCCTAACCCTAACCCTAACCCTAATCCTTACCTGTACGGTAACCCTAAACATAACCCTAACCCTAAGCTGTACCGCATTCCTAACCCTAACCCTAAACCTAACCCTAATCCTGACCCTAATTTGTACGGTAACCCTAACTCTAACCTTAACCTAACCCCAACCCTAACCAGTAGAGTAACACCAAACCTAACCCTAACCCTAACCCTAACGCTAACCTATACCATAAACCTAACGCTAAAGCCAACCGTAACACTAACTTGTAACTCAACCCTAACCGTAACCCTAACCTAACCCTAACCCTAACCTGTACATCAACCCTAAACCTAAACCTAAACCTAACCCTAACCCTGACCTTAACTTGTACGGTTACCCTAACCCTATTCCTAACCCTAACCCTAAACATTACCCTAACCCTAGCCCTAACCTGTAACTTGACCCTAACCCTAAACCAAACCTGTACCGTAACCCTAAACCTAACCCTCACCCTAACCCTAACGCTAACTTATACCGTAAACCTAACCCTAAAACTAACCATTACCCTAACCCTTAGAGTAAAAATAAACTTAAACCTAACCTGTACCGTCGCCCTAACCCTTACCCTAACCTGTACCGTAACTCTAACCCTAACCATAAAACTAACCATAACCTGTACCATAACACTAACCCTAACGCTAACTTGTAACGTAACCCTAATCCAAACCCCAACCTGTACCATAGCCCAAAACCTAGCCATAAACTGTACCGTCACCGTAACCCACACCCTAACCCTAACCCTAAACCTAACCTATACCATAAACCTAACAATAACCCTAACTCTAATAATAACCTATACCCTAAACCTAACCCTAACCCTAAATTGTACCACAACCCTAAACGTTACCATAAACCTAAACATAACCCTAACCTGTACGGTAACCCTAAACCTAACACTAACCCTAACCTGTACCGCAACCCTAACCCTAAACCTAATCCTAAACTGTACGGTAGCCCTAAACGTAATCCTAACACTAACCTGTACCGTCAACCTAACACAAACCTCACATATCCCTAACCTGAACCTTAACCCTAACCCTAACCCTAAAACTAACGCTAAGCTATACCATAACCCTAACACTAAAACTAACCGTAACCCTAACTGTACCATAACTCTAACCCTAATCCTAACCCTAAACTTAAACCTAACCTGTACCTTAACCCTAACCCTAACCCTAACACTAAAGTGTTCCGTAACCCTTACCCTAATCCTAACCCTAATGCTAACCTGTAGCGTAAACTTAACCCAAACCCTAACCGTAACCTATACCGCACCCTAACCCTAACCCTAACCCTAAACTGTACGGTAACCCTAAACCTAACACTAACCTGTACCACAAACCTAACCATAACCCTAAGCCTAACCTTAATCCTGACCCTAACCTGTATTGTAACCCTAACACTATGCCTAACACTTACGCTCACCCTAACTTACCGTAAGCCTAACCCTAACCCTAACTCTATCCCTAAATTGTACTGAAACCCTAAACCTAACAATAACCCTAAGCTGTACCGTAACCCTACCACTAACCCCAAACCTAGCCTTTGTGTAACCCTAACCCTAACGCTAACCCTAATCCTCATCCTAACCTGTACTGTAACCCTAACCCTAAACCTAACCCGAACCTGTACCATAAACATAAACCTAACCCTAACGCTACTGCTAACCTATAACTTAACCCGAACCATAACCCTAACGCTAACCAGTACTGTAACCCTATCCCTAACCTTAAACCTAACCCTAACCTGTACCGTAAACCTAAACCTAACCCTGACCCTAACCGTAACACTAACCTGTACCGTAACCGTAAACCTAACTCTAACCCTAACACACTGCTAACCTCTACCGTAACCCTGACCCTAAACCTAACCGTAAACCTAACTTGTACTGTAACACTAACCCTAACCCTAACCCTAACCCTAACCAGTTCTGCAGCCCTAACCCTAACCCTAACCAAACCCTGACCCTAAACTGTCCGGTAACCCTAAACTTAACCCTAACCCTAAACCTAACCCAAACTGTACGGTAACCCTAACCCTTAACCTAACCCTAAACCTAACCTGGACCATAACCCAAACCCTAACCCTAACCCTAACCCTAACCTGTACCATAAGCCTCAACCTAACCCTAACCCTAACCCTAACCCTAACCGTAAACCTTACCTGTCCCGTAACACTAACCCTAACACTAAAGGTAACATACACCGTAACCCTAACCCTAACCCTATCTGTATCCTGTACTGTAACCCTACCCCTAACCCTAAAACTAAACCTAACCTGTGCCCTAACCCTAACCCTAACCCTAACCCTAAACCTAACCCTAACCGTAACCCTTACCTATCCCGTAACACGAACCCTAACACTAAACTAACCTACACAGTAACCCTGACCCTAAACCTCAAAGTAACCCTAACCCTAAGAATAACCCTAAACTTAAACCTAACCTGTACCGTTACCCTAAACATGACCCTAACCTGTACGGTAACCAAACCCTAAACCCTAACCCTTACCCTAACCCTAACCTGTATGGTAACCCTAAAACTTAACCTAACCCTAAACCTAACAGTTACCGTAACCCTAAACCTCACCCTAACCCTAACCTGTACCATAACTCTATCCCTAACCTTAAACCTAACTATGACTTGTACAGTAACCCTAACCCTAACCAAGACCCTAACCATAACACTAACCTGTACCGTAACCCTAAACCTAACTCTAACCCTATACCTAACGCTAACCTATACCGTAACCCTGATCCTAAACCTAACCATAACCCTAACTTGTACTGTAACCCTAACCCTAATCCTAACCCTAAACTTAAACGTAACCTGTACCGTAACTCTAAACCTAATCCTAACCCTATCCTGTACCGTAACACTAACCGTAATGCTAAAGCTAACCAAAAACTGTAACATAATCTTAACCCTAAACCTAAACCTAACACTAACCCTAACCTGTACCTTAACCCTAACCCTAATACTAACCTGTACCGTAACCTAAAACCTAACCCTAACCCTAACCTGTAACGCAATCCTAACCCTAAGCCTATCCCTAACCTGTAAGGTAACCCTAACCCTAACCCTAACCCTAACACTAACTTGTACCGCAAACCTAACACTAACTCTAAGCCTAACCTCTACCGTAACCCCAACCCTAACCCTAACCCTAACCTGTACGGTAACCCTAAACCTAACAGTAACCCTAACCCTAAAGCTAACCTATACCGTAACCCTAACCCTAAATCTAACCGAAACCCTAAACCTATGAGCAACCCTAAACTTAAACATAATCTGTACCTTTCCCTAACCCTAACTCTAACCTGTAACGTAAACCTAACCCTAACCCTAACCCTAACCTGTACTGTAACCCTAAACCTAACCCTAATCATAATATGTACCATAACCGTAACCCTAAACCTAACTCTAAAATGTACTGCAACCATAAACCTAACCCTAACCCTAACCCTAACCTGTACGTTAAGCCTAAATATAACCCTAACCCTAAGCTGTACCACATCCCTAACACTAACCCTAAACCTAACCCTAACAATGACCCTAACCTGTACGGTAACCCTAACCCTAACCTTAACCCTTACCCTAAACCTAACCTGTACGGAATCCCTAAACCTTAACCTAACCCTAAACCTAACTGGTACCGTAACCCTAACCCTAACCCTAACCCTAAACCTAACCCTAACCTGTACCATAACCCTAACCCTAAACAAGACCCTAACCGTAACACTAACCTGTACCGTAACCCTAACTTGTACTCTAACCCTAACCCTAATCCTAACCCTAAAATTCAACCTAATCTGTACCGTAACTCTAAACCTAATCCTAACCCTAACCTATACCATAACCCTAACCCTAACGCTAAAACTAACCAAAACCTGTAACATAACCTTAACCCTAAACCTAACCCTAATCCTAACCCTAACCTGTACCTTAACCCTAATCCTAACCCTAACCCTAATACTAACCTGTATCGTAACTAATCCTAACCCTAACCCTAACCTGTACCGCAACACTAACCCTAACCCTAAACCTAAACTGTACGGTAACCCTAACCCTAACCCTAACACTAACCTGTACCGCAAACCTAACCCTAACTCTAAGCCTAACCTCTACCGTAACCCTAAACCTAACCCTAAACCTAACCGTTAACTGTACCGTAACTCTACCCCTAACCCTAAACCGAAACCTAACACTAACCCTAACCCTAACCCTAATACTAACCCGTATGGTAACCCTAACCCTAACCCTTACCTGTACCGTAAACCTAAAACTAACCCTAACCCTATCCCTAACCCTAACTTTAACCCTAACCTTAACCCTAATTTGTACTGTAACCCTAACCCTAAACCTAACCTTAACCCTAAGCCTAACTCTAACCCTAACATGTACCGTAACCCTAACCGTAACCCTAATCCCAACTTTAACCCTAACCCTAACCACTACCGTAACATAACCCTAACCCTAAACCTAACTCTAACCCTAACCTGTACCGTAACCGTAACCCTAACCCTAACTCTAACACTAAACCTAACCTGTACACTAACTCTAACATCTATGGCAAACAAAACCCTAACCCTAACACTAACCCTAACTCTAACCTGTAACGTGACACTAAACCTAACCCTAACACTATCCTTAAATCCTAACGTAACCTGTGCCATAACATAACCCTAACCCTAAACCTAATCCTAACCCTAACCCTAACCGGTACCATCACCCTACCCTAACCCTAACCCTTCCAGTAACACTAACCCACACCTGTACGGCAACCCTAACCCTAACACTAACCCTAACCCTAACCGTAACCCTTACCTGTCCTGTAAGCCTAACCCTAACCCTAATCCTAACCCTAACACTAACACTAACCCTAACCCTGAACCTAACCTGTACGGAAACCCTAACTCTAACGCTAACCCTTACCCTAACCCTAACATGTACGGTACCCTATCCCTAACCCTAAACCTAAACCTTACTGGTACCGTAACCCTAACCCTAACCCTATACCTAACCTCTACCATCACATTTACCCTACCCCTAAACCAAACCCCAACCTGTACCGTAACCCTAAACCTAACCATAACCCTAAGCCTAACCCTAACCTGTCCCATAACCCTAAACCGAACCCAAACCCTAAACCTAATGCTAACCTATACCTTAACCCTAACCCTAAACCTAACCATAACACTAACTTGTACTGTAACCCTAACCCTAACACTAACCTTCACCCTAACCTGTACCGTAACACTAACCCTAACAATAACCCTAACCTGTGCCGTAACCCTAAACCTAATGCTAACCTGTACCGTAACCATAACCCTAACCCTGACACTAACCTGTAAGATAACCCTGACCCTAACCCTAACCCTAACCCTAAACCTAACCCTAAGCTGTAAGGTAACCCTAACCGTAAGGCTAAGCCTAACCTGTACCGCAACCCTAACCCTAACCCTCACCCTAACCTGTACCGTAACCCTAAACACTAAACCTAACCATAACCTGTACCCTAAACATAAACCTAACCCTAACCCAAACCTGTACAATAACAATAAACCTAACCCTAACCCTAAGCCTAACGCTGACCTATACTGTAAACCTATCCCTAAACCCAACCGTAATCCTAACTTGTAACGTAACCCTAACCCTAACCCTAACCCTAACCTAACACTAACCCAAAACTGTACCGCAAACCTAACCTAACCCTACACCTAACCCTAACCTTAAACTGTACGGTTACCCTAACCAATATCCTAACCCTAACCCTAACCCTAACTTGTACAGTAACCCTAACCGACACCCTAACCCTAATCCTAAATGGTACCATAACCCTAACGCTAAAACTAACCCTAACCCTAACCCTAAAGCTAACCTACACCGTAACCCTAAACCTATGTGTAACCCTAAACTTAAACCTAACCAGTACCGTTACCCTAACCCTAACCCTAACCTGTACCGTAACCCTAACCCTGACCCTAAAACTAACCCTACCTTGTACCATAACCCTAACCCTAACCCTAACCCTAACCCTAAACTGTACTGTAACCATAAACCTAAACCTAACCCTAAAGCTAACCTATACCGTAACCCTAAACCTAAAACTAACCGTAACCCTAACCGTAAGAGTAACCCTAAACTTAAACCTAACCTGTACCTTTACCCTAACCCTAACTCTAACCGTAAACATAAACCAAAACCTAACCCTAACCCTAATGCTAACCTATAAATTAATCATAACCATAACCCTAACACTAACGTGTACCGTAACTCTAACCCTAAACCTCATCATAATCTGTACCCTAACCGTAACCCTAAACCAAACCCTAAAATGTACCGCAACCCTAACTCTAACCCTAACCCTAACCCTAACCTGTACGGTAACCCTAAACATAACACTAACCCTAAACTGTACCGCATCCATAACCCTAACCTTAACCCTAAACTGTACGGTAACCCTAAACCGAACCTTAAACTTACCCTAACCCTAAACTGTATGGTAACCCTAAACCTTAACCTAACCCTAAACCTAACTGGTACCGTAACCCTAACCGTAACCTTAACCCTAAAACTAACCCTAAGATTTACCATAACCCTATCCCTAAACTTAAACCTAACCCTAACCTGTACTGTAACCCTAACCCTAACCAAGACCTTAACAGTAACACTAACCTGTACCGTAATCCTAAACCTGACTCTAACCCTAAACCTAACGCTAACCTATACCGTAACCCTGATCCTAAACCTAACGTAACCCTAACTTGTACTGTAACCCTAACCCTAATCCTAACACTACACTTAAACCTAACCTGTACCGTAACTCTTAACCTAATCCTAACCCTACCTGTACCATATCCCTAACCCTAACCCTAACCCTAACCCTATCCCTAACCCTAAATTAACCTACCCTAACCCTAACCCTAACCCTAACCCTAATACTAACCCGTACGGTAACCTTAACCCTAACCCTAACCTCTACCATAAACCGAACACTAACCCTAACCCTATCCCTAACCCTAACCTTAAACCTAAACCTAACCATAACCTGAACCGTAACCCTAACCCTAGCCCTACCTTAACCCTAACCCTAACCCTAACCCTAACCAGTACCGTAAACCTAACCATAAACCTAAACCCAAACCTAACCCTAACACTAACCACTACCGTAACCTAACCCTAACCCTAACCCTAACTCTAACCCTAACCTTTACCGTAATTGTAACCCTAACACTAACCCTAACTCAAACCCTACGTTGTACCGTACCCTAACACTAACCATAACCCAAACCCTACCGTGTAACGTAACCATAACCCTAACCCTCACCTGTACCATAACCCTAACGCTAACCCTAACTCTAACACTAAACCTAACCTGTACCCTAACCCTAACCCTAATCTAACCCTAACCTCTATGGCATACCTGAACCTAACCCTAACACTAATCCTAACCCTCACCTGTACCGTGACACTAAACCTAACCCTAACACTACCCCTAAATCTAAACCTAACCTGTACCATAACCCTAACCCTAAACCTAATCCTAACCCTAACCCGAACCCTAACCTGTACTATAACCCTAACCCTAACCCTAACCCTACCAGGAACACTAACCCACACCTGTATGGCATCTCTAACCCTAACCCTAACCCTATACCAAACCCTAACCCTACCACTAAACCTGACCCCAACCGGTACCGTAACCCTAAACCTAACCCTAATCCTAAACCTAACGTGTACCGTAAACCTAAACCGAACCAAAAACCTAAACCTAACGCTAACCTATACCGTAAACCTAAGCCTAAAACTAACCATGACACTAACTTGTACTGTAAACCTAACCCTAACACTAACCTTCACCCTAACCTGTACCGTAACACTAACCCTAACAATAACCCTAACCTGTACCGTAACCCTAACCCTAATGCTAACCTATACTGAAAACATAACCCTAACCCTGACACTAACCTGTAGGGTAACCCTGACACTAACCCTAACCGTAAAACTAAACCTAACCCTAAGCTGTACGGTAACCCTAACCGTAACGCTAACCCTAACCTGTACGGTAACCCTAACCCTCACCCTCACCCTACCCCTAACCCTTACCCTAACCCTAACCCTAAAGCTAACCTACACCGTAGCCCTAAACCTAAATCTAACCATAACCCTAAACCAATGCGTAACCCTAAACTTAAACATAATCTGTACCTTTCCCTAACCCTAACTCTAACCTGTACCGTAACCCTAACCATACCCCTAACCCTAACCCTAACCTGTACCGTAACACTAACCCAAACCCTCACACTAACCCTAACCTGTACTGTAACCCTAAACCTAACCCTAACACTAACCATAACCCTAACCCTAAACCTAACCGGAACCGGAACACTAACCCTATACGTAACATGTACCGTAACCCTAACACTACCCTTAAACCTAACCTTCACCTGTACGGTAACGCTAAACCTAACCGTAACCCTAACTCTAACCCTAACCCTAACCCTTACCTGTACCGTAACCCTAAACCTAACCCTAACCCTAACCCTAAGTCTAACCTGTACCGAAACCCTAACCCTAAAACTAACCGTAACCCTAACCCTAAGAGTAACGCTAAACTTAAACCTAAATTGTGCCGTTACCCTAACCCTAACCCTAACCTGTACCGTAACCCTGACCCTTAAACTAACCCTACCCGGTACCATAACCGTAACCCTAACCCTAACACTAACCTGTACCGTAACCCTAAACCTAAACCTAACCCGAAAACTAACCTATACCGTAACAATAACCCTAAAACTAACTAACTAACTGTAACCCTAACCCTAAGAGTAACCCTAAACTTAAACCTAACCTGTACTGCTACCCTAACCCTAACTCTAACCTGTACCGTAACCCTAAACCTAACCCTAACCCTAAACCTAGGGCTAACCGATACCGTAACCATAACCCTAAACCTCACCGTAACCCTAAACCTAAGAGTAACCCTAAACTTAAACCTAACCTGTACCGTTACCCTAACCTTAACCCTAAACTGTACCGTACCCTAGCCTGCCCTAAAACTAACCATAACATGTACCATAACCCTAACCTTAACCCTATCCCTAACCTGTACCCTAACCCTGACTCTAACCCTAATGCTAACCTATACTGTAACCCTAACCCTAACCCTAACCCTAACCTGTACCGTAACACTAACCCTAACCCAAACCTAGGGCTAACCTATACCGTAACCATAACCATAACCATAAGCCTACCTGTACCGTAACCCTAACCCTAACCCTAATCATAACCTGTACTGTAACCGTAACCCTAAACCTAACAATAAAATATACCGCAACCCTAACCCTAACCCTAATCATAACCCTAACCTGTACGGTAACCCTAAACAAAACCCTAACCCTAAGCTGTACCGCATTCCTATCCCTAACACTAACCCTAACCCTAACCCTGACCCTAACCTGTATGGTAACACTAACCCTAACCCTAGCCCTAACCTGTACGGTAACCCTAAACCTTAACCTAACCGTAACCCTAAGTTGTACCGTAACCCTAACCCTAAACATAACCCTAACACTAACCTGTACCGTAACCCTAACCCTAACCCTAACCGTAACACTAACCTGTACCGTAACCCTAAACCTAACCCTAACCCTAAACCTAACGCTAACCTATACCGCAACCCTGACCCTAAACCTAACCGTATCCCTAACTTGTACTTAACCCTAACCCTAATCCTAACCCTAAACTTAAACATAACCTCTATGTAACTCTAAACTAATCATAACCCTAACCTGTACCGTAACTCTAACCCTTACACTAAACCTAAACATAACCCTAACTTGTCCATACCCTAACCCTAACCCTAACCCTAAACCTACCCTATACCGTAACCATAACCCTACCCTAACCTGTACCGTAACCGTAACCCTAACCCTAACACTAACACTAAACCTAACCTGTACCCTAACCCTAACCCTAACCCTAAACCCAATCATAAGCTCCTGGCAAACCTAACCCTAAACCTAACACTAACCCTAACACTAACCTGTACCGTTACACTAATCATAACCCTAACACCACCCCTAAACCTAAACCTATCCTGTACCATAACCCAAACCCTAACCCTAAACCTAAACCTAACCCTAACCCTAACCCTAACTTGTACCAGAAGCCTCAATCTAACCCTAACCCTAACCCTAAAACTAACCCTAATCCTAACCCTATCCTGTACCGAAACCCTAACACTCACTGTCACACTAACTTGTATCAAACCCTAACCCTAACCATACCAGTAACACTAACCCACACCTGTACGGCAACCCTATCCCTAACACTAACCCTAACCCTAACCCGAACCGTAACAATTAACTGTCCCATAACACTAACCCTAACTTTACAACTAACCTGTACCTTAACCCTAACCCTAATCTGTACCATTACCCTACCCCTACCCCAACCCTAACCTGTACCATAACCCTAATTCTAACCCTAATCCTAACCCTAAATCTAACAGTAACCTGTACCGTAACCTTAACACTACCTCTAACCATAACTTGTATCGTAAACTAAAACTAAGCCTAAACCTAACGCTACACTGTACCATAACACTAACACTAACCCTATCCCTAGCTCTAAACCTAACCTGTCCCCTAACCCTAACCATAACCCTAAACACTATGGCAAACCACACCTAACCCTAACCCTAAATCTAACCCTAACCCTAACCCTAACCTCTACCGCAATCCTAACCCTAAACCTAAACCTAACCCTAACCCTGACCCTAACCTGTACGGTAACCCTAACCGTAACCCTAACCCTAACCCTATCCTGTACCACAACCCTAACACTAACCCTACCCCTAATCCTAACCTCTACAGTAACCCTAACCCTAACCCTAACACTAACCTGTACAGCAAACCTAACCCTAACCCTAAGCCTAACCTCTACCGAAACCTAAAACCTAATCCTAAACCTAACCAAAAACTGTACCATAACCCTAACACTAACCCTAAACCTAACCTGTACCGTAAACCTAACTGTAACCCTAAACCTAATGCTAGCCTATAGCGGAAACCATCCATAACCCTAACTTGTACCGCAACCCCAAACCTTACCCTAACCCTAAACCTAACCCTAACTCTAACCTGTACCGCAACCCAAACCCTAACCCTAACCCTAATCCTAACCCCTACGGAAACCCTAAACCTAGCCCTAACCCTAACCTGTACCGTAAACCT
>JAEUCK010009739.1:0-22401 GCA_017311455.1 Otocyon megalotis megalotis | reverse complement strand
GTTTAAGGTACAGGTTAGGGTTAGGGTTAGGTTTAAGGATAGGTTTATGGTACAGGTTATGGTTAGTTTTAGCGTTAGGGTTAGGGTTACGGTACAGGTTAGGGTTAGTGTTAGGGTTAGAGTAATGGTACAGGTGATCGTTAGTTTTAGGGTTAGGTTTAGGGTTATGGAACAGGTTAGGGTTACAGTTACTGTACAGGTTAAGTTTAAGTTTATGGTTTGGGTTAGTGTTAGGGTTACGGTACAAGTTATGGTTATGGTTAGGTTTAGGCTTAGGGTTTTGGTATAGGTTAGCGTTAGGTTTAGGGTAAGATTAGGGTTAGGGTTAGGGTTAGGGTTATGGTACAGGTTAGGGATAGGTTCTGTGTTATGGTAGGGTTAGGGTTACGGAACAGGTTAGGGTTAGGGTTACGGTACAGGTTAGGGTTAGGTTTAGGGTTAGGGTTAGGGTTAGGGTTATGGTACCTTTAGGTTTAGGGTTAGGTTTAGAGTTATGGTTACTGTACAGGTTAAGGTTAGGGTTGGGTTAGCGTTAGGTTTAGGGTTAGTGTTACGTTACAATTTCGAGTTACAGTTTGGTTTAGGGTTAGGTTTATGGTATAGGTTAGCATTAGGATTAGGGTTAGGGTTAGGGTTAGGTTTAGTGTTACTGTACAGGTTAGGGTTGGGGATATGGTTAGTTTATTGTTAGGGTTAGGTTTATTGTTAGGGTTAGGATTAGGGTACAGGTAATGGTTAGGTTTAGGGTTAGGGTTAGGGTTACGGTACAGGTTAGGGTTAGGGTTAGGGTTAGGGTTGTGGTACAGGTTAGGGTTAGCATTATGGTTAGGGTTACTGTACAGGTTAGGGTTAGGGATAGGGTTAGGGTAAGGGTTAGTGTTACTGGAGAGTATAGTGTCAGGGTTAGGGTAAGTGTAAGGTTTAAGGTTACCATAAAGGTAAGGGTTAAGTTTAGAGCTAGGCTTGCGGGACTGGTTAGGTTTATGGTTACGGTACAGGTTAGGGTGAAGGTTAGTGTTTGGGTTAGTGTTACTTTACAGGTTAGCGTTAGCGTTAGGTTTAGGGTTAGGGTTAGCATTGCTGTACAGTTTAGGGTTAGGGTAGGGTTACCGTACAGGTTAGGGTTAGGGTTAAGGTTAGGGTTAGGATTGCGGTACAGGTTAGGGTTAGGGCTGTGGTTAGGGTTAGGGTTGTGGTTAGGGTTAGGGTAGGGTTAGGGTTAATGGTAGGTTTAGGGATACGGTACAGGTTAGGGTTAGGTTTTGTGTTACGGTTGCAGTACAGGTTAGGGTTTGGGTTAAGGTTAGGGTTACGGTAGAGGTTAGGATTAGGTTAAGACTTACGGAAATGGTTAGGATTACAGAACAGGTTAGTTTTAGGGTTAGGGTTAGGGTTAGGGTTATGGTTAGGGTTACGGTAGAGGTTAGGGTTACGGTAGTGGTTAGGGTTAGGGTTAGCTTTGGGTTTAGGTTTAGGTTTAGGGTTACGGTACAGTTTAGGGTTACGGTTAGGGTTAGGGTTATGGTTAAGGTTAGTGTTAGGTTTAGGGTTAGGTTTAGGATTAGGTTTAGGGTTACACTACAGGTTAGGGTTAGGGTTACGGTACAGGTTATGGTTAGGATTAGGGTTAGGGTTAGGGTTAGTTTTAGGTTTAGGATTAGGGATACGGTACTGGTTTGGGTTAAGGTTAGGGTTACGGTACAGATTAATATTAGCGTTAGGGTTAGGTTTAGGGTTACGGTTAGGGTTACGGTACAGTTTAGGGTTAGGTTTAGGGTTTGGGTAACGATACAGGTTAGGGTTAGGTTTAGGATTAGTGTTACGGTAGGTTAGCGTTAGGGTTAGGATTTGTGTTAGGGTTAGATTTACGGTACAGGTTAGGGTTAGGTTTACGGTACAGGTTAGTTTTAGGTTTATGGTACAGGTTAGTGTTAGGTTTCAGCTTAGGTTTATGGTTATGGTAAAGGTTAGGTTAGGGTTAGTTTCAGGGTTAGGGTTAGTGTTACGGTACAGGTTAGGGTTACGGTTAGGGTTAGGGTGAGGGTTACGTTCAGAATTATGGTATAGGTTAGGGTTAGGGTTAGAGTAAGGGTTAGGTATAGGGTTAGGGTAAGGTTACGGTATGGGTTAAGGTTAGGTTTAGGGTTAGTGTTATGGTACTTGTTAGGGTTAGGGTTTGGTTTAATGTTCGGGTAAGGGTTCGGGTTAGCGTTAGGGTATGGGTAAGGTTTATGGTTATGGTTATGGTTAGGGTTAGGGGTAGGGGTAGGGGTAGGTGTAAGGGTAGCGTTAGGTAAGGTTTGGGTTAGGGTTAGTGTTAGGGTTCGCGTATGGGTTATGTTGAGGGTTAGGGTTGCGGTTAGGGTTAAGTTTAGGGTACGGTTAAGGGTTAGGGTTAGGGTTAGTGTTAGGGTACGTGTAATTATAAGTAAAGGGTTAGGATTAGGATTAGGCTCAGGGTTACGGTACGGTTTAGAAGCAAGCGTGGATGCCAGCTTTCAACTAGCTGCGTTCTTATGGCAATGAGAACATAGCAGCATTGTAAGTCAGGATGTTCTTTGAATACTGCTCTACACCACCAGCAGACACAACCATTGAAGCCTGCTGCTTGCCCCTTGCGTCCCATGAGCTTCTGACAAACATGTCTAGGGAGGATGTTCGTAACTCCATGCGCAGGCAGTGTGGAACTGGGAAGGACCACATGTCAGCTCATCTCTCAGAAGGAAGATCCGCAGAGAGACAGCTTTCAACTAGGAACTCAGGATTGGAAGTTACTATGTAGCTCCCATCTGAGGGAGGAATTTTTCAGAAGTCGCTGGATTGAGCTAAGAGACAATAGCCGCTCAGAAATCTTACGTCCCGTATCCAAAGAAATCCTTTGGAAGCGACGCGTATAGGCGGTCAGCATGTTGGAAGTACAAGCCATAAGCTCAGTGCAAAGGAGTGTGCATGCTTTGCAGGCAGCATTCCGCTAGGCGCGAAATTGAACAGACACTTGGTTCTCACTCCACTCTTGTCCCGCATAGAATGAAATGCTGTTGAACCGAACCATACAGGCATTCAGGATGTGTGAGGTACAGGGCATAAGCTCAAGTCTCAGAAGTGTGTATGCTTTGCAAGCAGATGTCTGCTAGACACTTATTGATGGGAGCTAGAAACGAGCTACACTCGATTTGAACAAGGACGTTGGCAATCGTTGTATGGAACTCAGATACACGTGAATACAGGCCTGTCATTTCCACAAGCTTTTCTCACAACTTCTTCCAGCTCCAAACATAAGGATGTTAGCAGCTACGTCTACAGGCAGGCAGGATGCATCAGAGTCCTGCCCTGACCTCACCGCTCACAAGGAAGCATGCCTAGAAGCCAGCTTTCAACTCATTACGTTTTTATGGCATTGAGAACATAGCAGCACTGTACGTCAGGATGTTCCATGAATACCACTCTACGCCAACTGGAGACACAACCAATGAAGCATGCAGGTTTCCCCTTGTGTCCCATGAGCTTCTGAAAACATGTCTTGTGAGGGTGTTCGTAACTCCATCTGCAGGCCGTGTGGAACTGGGAAGGACCGCGTCTCAGCTGATCTTGCAGATGGAAGTTCCCCAGAGAGACAGTTTTCAACTAAGAACTCAGAATTGGAAGTTAGTATGCAGCTCCCATCAGAGGGAGGAATTCCACAGATGTCGCTGGATTGAGCTAAGAGACACTTGCCTCTCACAAAACATGTGTCTCGTATCGAACGAAATCCTTTGGAAATGAAGCGTGCAGGCGGTCATCATGTGGGAAGGACAAGCCATAAGCTCATTCCAAAGGTGTGTGCATGCCTTGCAGGCAGCATTCCACTAGGCATGAAATTGTCCAGGCAGACACTTGGTTCTCACTCCGCTCCTGACCCGCATAGAACGAAATGCTGTTGAAGCGAGCCGTACAGGCAGTCAGGATGTGGGAAGTACAGGCCATAAGCTCAACTCTCAGAAGTGTGTATGCCTCACAAGCAGATGTCTGCTAGATACTTATTGATGGGAGCTAGAACCGAGCTACACTCTATTTGAACAAGGACATTGGCAATCGCTGTATTGAACTCAGATACACTTGAGTACAGGCCTGTCACTTCCATAAGCTTTTCACACAACATCTTCCAGCACCGAACACAAGGATGCTAGGACCTATGTCTACAGGCATTCAGGAGGTGTGAGGGTCATGCCCTGACCTCAGCTCTCACAAGGAAGCATACGTGGATGCCAGCTTTCAACTAGCTGCGTTCTTATGGCAGTGAGAACATAGCAGAATTGTAAGTCAGGATGTTCTTTGAATACCGCTCTACACCACCAGCAGACACAACCATTGAAGCCTGCTGCTTGCCCCTTGCGTCCCATGAGCTTCTGACAAACATGTCTAGGGAGGATGTTCGTAACTCCATCTGCAGGCAGTGTGGAACTGGGAAGGACCGCATGTCAGCTCATCGCTCAGAAGGAAGATCCGCAGAGAGACAGCTCAACTAGGAACTCAGGATTGGAAGTTATTATGTAGCTCCCATCTGAGGGAGGAATTTTTCAGAAGTCGCTGGATTGAGCTAAGAGACAATAGTCGCTCAGAAATCTTATGTCCCGTATCCAAAGAAATCCTTTGGAAGCGACGCATATAGGTGGTCAGCATGTTGGAAGTACAAGCCATAAGCTCAGTGCAAAGGAGTGTGCATGCTTTGCAGGCAGCATTCCGCTAGGCGCGAAATTGAACAGACACTTGGTTCTCACTCCACTCTTGTCCCGCATAGAACGAAATGCTGTTGAACCAAACCGTACAGGCATTCAGGATGTGTGAGGTACAGGGCATAAGCTCAAGTCTCAAAAGTGTGTATGCTTTGCAAGCAGATGTCTGCTAGACACTTATTGATGGGAGCTAGAAACGTGCTACACTCGATTTGAACAAGGACGTTGGCAATCGTTGTATGGAACTCAGATACACGTGAATACAGGCATGTCACTTCCATAAGCTTTTCTCACAACCTCTTCCAGCACCTAACATAAGGATGTTAGCAGCTATGTCTACAGGCAGGCAGGATGTGGGAGCGTCCTGCCCTGACCTCAGCTCTCAAATGGAAGCATGCCTAGAAGCCAGCTTTCAACTAGTTACATTTTTATGGCATTGAGAACATAGCAGCACTGTAAGTCAGGATGTTCCATGAATACCGCTCTATGCCAACTGGAGACACAACCAATGAAGCCTGCAGATTTCCCCTTGTGTCCCATGAGCTTCTGACAAACATGTCTAGTGAGGGTGTTCGTAACTCCATCTGCAGGCAGTGTGGAACTGGGAAGGACCGCATCTCAGCTGATCTTGCAGATGGAAGTTCCCCAGAGAGACAGTTTTCAACTAGGAACTCAGGATTGGAAGTTAGTATGCAGCTCCCATCTGAGGGAGGAATTCCACAGAAGTCACTGGATTGAGCTAAGAGACACTTTCTCTCACAAAACATGTGTCCCGTATCGAACGAAATCCTTTGGAAATGAAGCGTACAGGCGGTCAGCATGTGGGAGGTAAAAGCCATAAGCTCAACGAAAAGGAGTGTGCATGCCTTGCAGGCATCATTCCGCGAGACCCGAAATTGACCCAGGCAGACACTTGGTTCTCCCTCCGCTCCTGTCCCTTTCCGTAACCTTATCCCTAACCTTAACCCTAACTCTAAACTTATCCTGTACCCTAAACCTAAATGTAACCCTAACCTCTATGGCAAACGTAACCCTAACCCTAACACTAAAGCTCACCCTAACCTGTACCGTAACCCTAACCGGAACCCTAAACCAAACCCTAACCATAAACCTATACTGTACCGTTACCGTAACCCTAACCGTATCCCTAACCCTAACCTGTACCTTAACCCTAACCCTAAACCTAACCCTAAACTGTACCATAAACCTAACCCTAAACCTAACCCTAATTCTAACCCTCACCCTAACCTGTACCATAAAACGCAACCTAATCCGAACCCTAACTGTAACGTTAAACTATACCGTAATCCTAATCCTAATCCTAACCGTAACCCTAACTTGTACCGTAACACTAACCCTAACCCTTACCTGTACTGTAACACTAACCATAACCCAACATCTAACCATAATCTGTATCGTAACCCTAAAACTAATCCTAACCCTAATCCTAACCTGTTCCGTCAACCTAACCCTGACCCTAACGCTAATGCTAACCTGTACCGTAACCCTAACCCTAACCTGTACCGCAATCCTAACCCAAACCCTAACCCTATCCCTAACCCTAACCTGTATGGTAACCCTAATCCTAACACTAACCCTAACCTGGACCGTAAACCTAACACTAAACCTAACCCAATCCCTATCCCTAAACTTAACACTAACCCTAACCCTATCCCTAACCCTAACCCTAACTGTAACCGGTACCTTAAACCTAACCCTAACCCTAACCCTTACCGTAATCCTAACCTGTACTGTAAACCTAATCGTAACACTAAAACCAACCCTAACCCTAACCTCACCACTACCGTATCCCTAATCCTAACCGTAACCCTAACCCTAAACTTAACCCTAAACTGTACCATAAACCTAACCCTAACGCTAAACCTAACCCTGATGCTTACCTAAACCGTAACCCTACCCCTAAACCTAAATCTGACGAGCACAGTAAACCTCAACCTAACCCTAAACCTAAACCTTACGTTATCCTATACCAAACCCTAACCCTAACCCTAACGTGTACCGTTACCCTAAACCTAACCCTAACCCTAACCCTAACCTGTACCGTAACCCTAACCCTAACCCGAAACCTAACCCTAAAATGTACCGTAACCCTACCACTAAGCATAACCCTAACCTGTACAGTAAACCTAACCCTAACCATAATACTAACACTAGCCTTTACCATAACCCTAACCATAACACTAACCCTAACCCTAACTTGTACCGTAAACCTAACCCTAACTCTAACCCTAACCCTAACCCTAACCTGTACTGTAACCATAAACCTAACACTAACCTTAACCCTAACACAAAACTATACCATAACCCTAACCCTAAACCTAACCATAACCTTACTTCTTCTGTAATCCTATCCCTAACCCTAACCCTAACCTGTACCGTATCCCTAATCTTAACCCTAAACTGTACCATAACGTAACCCTAAACCTAACCCTAACTCTAAACCTAACCTGTACGCTAACCCTAATCCTAACCCTAATCTCTATGGCAAAGCTAACCCTAACCATAACACTAACCCTAACCACAATCTGTACCTTAACTCGAACCCTAACCATACCATAACACTAACCTTAGCCTTAAACCTAATCTTTACCATAAACCTAACCCTAACCCTAAACCTAAACCCAACCTGTACCTTAACCCTAACCCTAACACTAACCCTACCTGTAACCTAACACACACCTGTGCGACAACCCTAACCCTAACCCTAAAGATAACCCTACCCTAACCATAACACTTACCTGTACCGTAACACTAACCCTAAGCCTAAACCTAACCGGTACCGTAACCCTAACACTAAACCTAACCCTAAGCCTAACCCTAACCGTAAACTGTACAGTAACCCTAACCCTAACCCTAAACCTAACCTGTACTGAAACCCTAACCGTAACCCTAACCCTAACGTGTAACATAACCAATACCCTAACCCTAACCCTAACGCTAACCTGTACCGTAACCCTAACCCTAACCCTCACCCTAACCTGTACCGTAACCATCACCCTAACACTAACCCTACCAATAACCCTAACACACACCTGAACAACAATCCTAACCATAAACCTAACACTAGCCCTAGACGTAACCCTTACCTGTATCGTAGCACTAACTCTAACCCTAACCCTAACGTAAACAAAACCTTAACCCTAAACTGTACCATAGCCCTAACTCTAACCAGAAACCTAACCTGTACCGAAAATGTATCCTTAACCCTAAGCCTAACCTGTACCATAACCCTAACCCTTACCCTAACCCTACCACTAACCTGTACCATAAACCTAAGCCTAACACTAACCCTAACCCTAACTTTTAACATAACCCTAAGCCTAACCCTAACACTACCCTGTACCGTAACCCTAACCCTATCCCTAACCTTACCGTAAACCTAACCCTAACCGTAACCCTAACTCTAAACCTATCCTGTAAACTAACCCTAAACGTAACCCTAACCTCTATGGCAAACCTAACCCTAAACCGAATACTAAACCTCACCCTAACATGTACCATAACCCTAACCCTAACCCTAAACCAAACCCTAACCGTAAACCTAAACTGTACCGTAACCATAACCCTAACCTATCCCTAACCTAATCTGTACCGTAACCCTAACCCTAACCCTAAACCTAACCCTAACCTGTACCATAAACCTAACCCTAACCCTAACCCTAATACTAACTCTCACCCTAACCTGTACCATAAAACTCAAACTAACAGGAACCATAACCCTAACGCTAAACTATACCGTAATCCTATCGCTAATCCTAACCGTATCCCTAACTTGTACCATAACCCTAATCCTAACCCTAACCTGTACTGTAACCCTAATCATAACCCTACACCTAACCATAATCTGTATCGTAACCCTAAACCTAATCCTAACCCTAACCCTAACCTGTACCTTAAACCTAACCCTAACCCTAACGCTAATGCTAACCTGTAATGTAACCCTAACCCTAACCCTAACCTGTACCCCAACCCTATCCCAAACCCTAATCCTAACCCTAAGCTATATGGTAACCCTAATCCTAACACTAACCCTAACATGGTCCGTAAACCTAACACTAAACCTAACCCTATCCCTACCCAAGCCTTAACACTAATCGTAACCCATTCCCTAACCCTAAACCTAACTCTAACCTGTACCGTAACCCTATCCCAAACCCTAAACCTACCGTAAAGTGTACCGTAACCCTAAGCCTAACCCTAACCTGTACTGAAACACTAACCCTAACCATACACATAACCATAATATGTACTGTAACCCTAACCCTAACCCTAACCTGTACGGTAACTCTAACCCTAACCCTAATGCTAACCTGTACCGTAACCCGACCCCTAACCCTAACCTGTACCGTAACCCTAAAACTAACCCTAGCGCTATCCTGGACCGTAACTCTAACCCTAAACCTAACCTGTACAGCAATCCTAACCCTAACCTGTACCCTATCCTAACCCTAACCTGTACCATAAACCTAACCCTAACCCTCACCCTAACGCTAACCTGTACCATAACCCTAAACCTAACACTAACTCTAACCCGAACACTAACCCTAACCTGTACCGAAACCCTAACCCTAACCCTAACCTGTACCGTAACCCTAACCCTAACACTAACTCTAACCCGAACACTAACCCTAACCTGTACCGTAAACATAAACCTAACCCTAACCCTAACCCTAACGCTAAACAATACCGTAACCCTAACCCTAAACCTAACCGTAACCCTAACTTGTTCTGTAATCCTATCCCTAACCCTAGCGCTAATCCTAACCTGTACCGTATCCATAATCTTAACCCTAAACTGTACCATAACCCTAACCCTAACCCTAAACCTAACCCTATCCTGTACCGTAACCCTAACCTTAACCCTAACCATAACCCTAACCTGTACCGTAACCCTAACCCTAACCCTAACACTAACCCATCCAAACCCTAACATGTAACATAACCCTATCCCTCACCCTAACCCTACCCTGTACCGTAACCCTAACCCTAAACTAACCCTAACCCTAACCTGTACCGTAAACCTAACCCTAAAACTAACCCTAAGTCTAAACCTAACCTCTACGCTAACACTAACCCTAACCCTAACCTCTATGGCAAACCTAACCCTAACCCTAACACTAACCCTAACCACAATCTGTACCTTAACACGAACCCTAACCATAACCTAACCCTAACCCTAGCCTTAAACCTAAACTTTACCATAAACCTACCCCGAACCCTAAACCTAAACCCAAACTGTACCTTAACCCTAACCCTAACCCTAACCCTACCCGTAACCTAACACACACCTGTACGGTAACCCTAACCCTAACCCTAAACATAACCCTAACCCTAACCGTAACCCTTACCTGTACCATAACACTAACCCAAAGCCTAAACCTAAACTGTACTGTAACCCTAACCCTAAACCTAAACCTAAACCTAATGCTAAACCTAACCCTAACTGTAACCTGTCCCGTAACCCTAACCCTAACCCTAAACTTTACCGTAAACCTAACCCTAACTCTAAACCTATCCTGTACTCTAACCCTAAATGTAACCCTAACCTCTATGGCAAACCTAACCCTAACCCTAACACTAAACCTCACCCTAACCTGTACCGTAACCCTAACCCTAACCCTAATCCAAACCCTAACCGTAAAACCCTAATCCAAACCCAAATCTAACCTGTGCCGTAACCGTAACACTCACCCTATCCCTATCCCTAACCTATACCATAACCCTAACCCTAACGCTAAACCTAACCCTAACGCACACCCTAACTTTACCATAGGTTTGGTTAACTTTACCGTAAACCTAACCCTAACTCTAAACCTATCCTGTACCCTAACCCTAAACGTAACCCTAACCTCTATGGCAAACCTAACCCTAACCCTAACACTAAACCTCACCCTAAACTGTACCGTAACCCTATCCCTAACCCTAATCCAAACCCTAACCGTAAAACCCTAATCCAAATCCAAACCTAACCTGTGCCGTATACGTAACACTAACCCTATCCCTATCCCTAACCTATACCGTAACCCTAACCCTAACGCTAAACCTAACCCTAACCCACACCCTAACCTGTAATGTAACCCTAACCATAACCCTACACCTACCCATAATCTGTATCGTAACCCTAAACATAATCCTAACCCTAACCGTAACCCTAACCTGTACCGTAAACCTAAGCCTAAACCTAACCCTAATGCTAACCTGTACCCTAACCCTAACCCTAACCCTAACCCTAACCCTAACCTCTACCGCAATCCTAACCCAAACCCTAACCCTAACCCTAAACTGTACGGTAACCCTAATAAAAACACGAACCCTAACCTGGACCGTAAACCTAACACTAAACCTAACCCTATCCCTATCCCTAACCGTAACACTAACCCTAACCCTAAACCTAACCCTAACCCGAACTCTCACCGGTACCTTAACCCTAACCCTAACCCTAACCCTAACCCTAAATGTAACCTGTACCGTAAACCTAATCGTAACCCTAAAACCAACCCTAACCCTAACCTCACCACTACCGTTATCCTAATCCTAACCCTAACCCTAACCCTAAACTTAACCCTAAACTGTACCGTAAACCAAACACTAACACTAACCCTAATCCTAACGCTTACCTAAACCGTAACCCTACCCCTAACCCTAAAACTGACCTGCACAGTAAACCTCAACCTAACCCTAACCCTAACGCTATCCTATACCATAACCCTAAACCTTACCCTAACCCTAACTTGTACCATATCCCTAACCCTAACCCTAACCCTAACACTAACCCTAACGTGTACCGTTACCCTAAACCTAACCCTACACTAACCCTAACCTGTACTGTAACCTTAACCCTAACCCTAACCTGTACCGAAACCCTAACCCTAAACCTAATGTGTAACGCAACCCTAACCCTAACACTAATCCTAACCCTAACGTGTACAGTAACCCTAACCATAACCCTAACCATAACGCTAAACTTTACCACAACCCTAAGCCTAAGGCTAACCCTAACCCTAACCTGTACCGTAACCCTAACCATAACCCTAACCCAAAACTGTACCGAATCCCTAACCCTAACCTTAACCCTAACTCTAAACCTAACCTGTACTCTAACCCTAAACCTAACCTCTATGGGAATCCTAAGCCTAACCCTAACACTAACCCTAACTCTTACCTGTACCGCAACACTAAACCTAACCGTAACCCTAACCGTAAACCTAATCTGTACCTCAACTGTAACCCTAAACCTACCCATGAACCTAACCTGTACCGTAACCCTAACCCTAACCCTAAACTTAACCCTTAACTGTATATTAACCCTAACCCTAACCCTAACCTGTACTGAAACCCTAACCCTAACCCTACACATAACCATAATATGTACTGTAACCCTAACCCTAACCCTAACCTGTACGGTAACCCTAACCCTAACCCTAACCTGTACCATAAACCTAACCCTAACCTTCACCCTAAACCTAAACTGTACCATAACCCTAACCCTAACCCTAAACCTAACCCTAATGCTAACCTGTACCATAACCCTACCCATAACCCTAACCTGTACCGTAACCCTAAAACTAACCCTTGTGCTCTCCTGGACCGTAACTCTAACCCTAACCCTAACCTGTACAGCAATCCTAACCCTGACCTGTACCTAAACCCTAACCCTAACCCTAACCTGTACCATAAACCTAACCCTAACCTTCACCCTAAACCTAAACTGTACCATAACCCTAACCCTAACCCTAAACCTAACCCTATCCTGTACCGTAACCCTAACCTTAACCCTAACCCTAATCCTAACCTGTACCGTAACCCTAACGCTAACACTAACACAAACCCGAACCAAACCAAACATGTAACATAACCCTATCCCTTACCCTAACCCTACCCTGAACCGTAACCCTAACCCTAAACTAACCATACTCCTAACCTGTACCATAAACCTAACCCTAACACTAACCCTAAGTCTAAACCTAACCTCTACGCTAACACTAACCCTAACCCTATCCTCTATGGCAAACCTAACCCTAACCCTAACACTAACCCTAACCACAATCTGTACCTTAACACGAACCCTACCATAACCTAACCCTAACCCTAGCCTTAAACCTTAACTTTACCATAAACCTAACCCGAACCCTAAACCTAAACCCAAACTGTACCTTAACCCTAACCCTAACATAACCCTACCCGTAACCTAACACACACCTGTTCGGTAACCCTAACCCTAACCCTAAACATAACCCTAACCCTAACCGTAACCCTTACCTGTACCATAACACTAACCCTAAGCCTAAAACCTAAACTGTACCGTAACCATAACCCTAAACCTAAACCTAACCCTAACGCTAAAACTAACCCTAACCATAACCTGTCCCATAACCCTAACCCTAACCCTAAACCTAACCTGTACTGAAACTCTAACCGTAACACTAACCTTAACCTGTACCGTAACCAATACCCTAACCCTACCCCTAACCCTAACCCTAACCCTAACCTGTACCGTAACCCTAACCCTAACACTCAACCTAACCTTACCGTAACCCTAACCTAAACCCTAACCCTAACCGTAACCCTAACACACACCTGAACGGCAACCCTAACCATAACCCTAGCCGTAACCCTTACCTGTACCGTACCCCTAACTCTAACCTTAACCCTAAGCTGTATCGAAAACTTATCCCTAACCCTAACCCTAACCTGTACCATAACCCTAAACCTTACCCTAACCCTAACACTACCCTGAACCGTAACCCTAACCCTAACCCTAAACTTTACAGTAAACCTAACCCTAACTCTAAACCTATCTTGTACCCTAACCCTAAACGTAACCCTAAACTCTATGGCAAACCTAACCCTAACCCTAACACTAACCTCACCCTAACATGTACCGTAAACCTAACCCTAACCCTAATCCAAACCCTAACCGTAAACCTAACCTGTACCGTAACCGTAACACTAACCCTATCCCTATCCCTAACCTATACCGTAACCCTAAACCTAACGCTAAACCTAAACCTAACCCTAACCTGTAATGTAACCCTAACCATAACCCTACACCTAGCCATAATCTGTATCGTAACCCTAAACATAATCCTAACCCTAAAACTAAACTGTTCCGTAAACCTAACCCTAACCCTTACCCTAATGCTAATCTGTACCGTAACCCTAACCCTAACCCTAACCTGTACCGCAATCCTAACCCAAACCCTAACAATAACCCTAAACTGTACGGTAACCCTAATCAAAACACTAACCCTAACCTGGACTGTAAACCTACACTAAACCTAACCCTATCCCTATTCCTAACCATAACACTAACCCTAACCCTAAACCTAACCCAAACCCGAACTCTCACCGGTACCTTAACCCTAACCCTAACCCTAAAACGAACCCTAACCCTAAACTCACCACTACTGTTATCCTAATCCTAACCCTAACCCTACCACTAAACTTAACATTAAACTGTACCGTAAACCTAACACTAATGCTAACCCTAATCCTAACGCTTACCTAAACCGTAATCCTACCCCTAACCCTAAAACTGACCTGCACAGTAAACCTCAACCTAAACCACACCCTAACCCTAACACTATCCTATAACATAACCCTAACCCTAACCCTAACCCTAACCCTAACTTGTACCGTATCCCTAACCCTAACCCTAACACTAACCCTAACGCATAACATTACCCTAAACTAACCCTAACTCTAACCCTAACCTGTACCGTAACCCTAACCCTAACCCTAACCCTAACCTGTACCGAAACGCTAACCCTAAACCTAATCTGTAACACAACCCTAACCCTAACCCTAACCCTAACCTGTACAGTAACCCTAACCGTAACCCTAACGATAACGCTAAACTTTACCGCAACCCTAAAGCTAATGCTAACCCTAACCCTAACCTGTACCGTAACACTAACCCTAACCCTAACCCAAACCTGTACCGAATCCCTAACCCTAACCTTAACCCTAACTCTAAAACTAACCTGTACTCTAACCCTAACCCTAAGCTCTATGGGAAACCTAACCCTAACACTAACGCTAACTCTAACCAGTACCGCTACACTAAACCTAACTGTAACCCTACCCATAAACCTAACCAGTACCGTAACCCTAACCCTAAGCCTAAACCTAACCCTAACCTATACTGAAACCCTAACCCTACACAAATACTAATCTGTACCGTAACCCTACCCCTAACCATAACCTGTTACCGTAACCCTAATCCTAACCCTAACCTAACCATAACCTGTACTGTAACCCTAACCCTAAACCTAACCCTAGTGCTATCCTGTACCGTAACCCTCACCCTAACCCTAACCTATACCGCAACCGTAAAACTAACCCTAAACCCTAACCCTACCCCTAACCCTAACCTGTATGGCAAAACAAACCTTAACACTAACCCTTAATGTACCAGAACCCTAACGCAAAACCTAACCTGGAACGCTAAGCTAACCCTAACGCTAAACCTAACCTGTAGAGTAACCCTAAACCTAACCCTAACCCTAACCCTAACCTCCACCGCAACCTAATCCTAACCTTAAACCTAACCTGTACCGTAAAACTAACCCTCACCCTAACCCTAACCCTAACCCTAACCCTAACTTCTAACGTAACTCTAAACCTAACCCTAACCCTAACCTGTACCGAAATTTAAACCTATCCCTAACCCAAACCTGTACCGTAACGTTAACCATAACACTAAACCTAACAATAACTTGTACGGTAACCCTAAACCTAACCGTAACCGTAACCTACAATGTACCGTAATCCTAACCCTAACCCTAAACCTTACCGTAATGCTAAACCTAACCTTAACCCTAACTCTAAACCTAAACTGTAACCTAACCCTAACCCTAACCCTAACCTCTATGGGAAACCTAACCCTAACCCTAACACTAACCCTAACCCTAACCCTACTTGTACCGTAACCCTAACCGTAACCATAACCTGTACCGTAACCCTAACCCTAATCTTAGTGCTAAACTGTACCTTAACCCTAACCCTAACCCTAACCTGTACCGCAACCCTAATCCGAACCCTAAACCGAACCCTAACCCTAACACTAACCCTAACCCTAACCCTAACCTGTACCGTAACACTAACACAAACCGTAACCTGTACCGTAACACTAACCTTAACCCTAAACCTAACCGTAAACCTAACCTGTACTGTAACCCTAACCTAAACTTAACCCAAACCCAAACTGTACCATAACTCTAACCTTTAACCTAACCCTAAACTGTACTGAAAACCTAACCCTAACCCTAACCTAATGCTAACCTGTACTGTAACCCTAACCCTAACCCTAACATGTACCGTAACCCTAACCGTAACCATAACCTGTACCGTAACCCTAATCCTAATCTTAGTGCTATCATGTACCTTAACCCCAACCCTAACCCTAACCCTAACCTGTACCGCAACCCTAATCCTAACCCTAAACCGAACCCTAACCATTATTGTATGGCAAACCAAACCCTAATCCTAACCCTAAACTGTACCACAACCTTAACCCTAACCCTCACCATAACCCTCACCCTAACACTAACCTGTACCATAACCCTAACCCTAACCCTAACCCTAATGCTCACCTGTACCATAACCCTAACCCAAAACCTAACCTGTACCGCAACCCTAAAACTAACCCTAACCTGTACATTAACCCTACACCTAACACTAACCCTAACACTTACCCTAACCTGTACGATAACCCTAACCCTAACCCTAACCCTAACTTGTACCGTAACCCTAACCGTAACCATAACCTGTACCGTAACCCTAACCCTAATCTTAGTGCTAAACTGTACCTTAACCCTAACCCTAACCCTAACCTGTACCGCAACCCTAATCCGAACCCTAAACCGAACCCTAACCCTAACACTAACCCTAACCCTAACCCTAACCTGTACCGTAACACTAACACAAACCGTAACCTGTACCGTAACACTAACCTTAACCCTAAACCTAACCGTAAACCTAACCTGTACTGTAACCCTAACCTAAACTTAACCCAAACCCAAAACTGTACCATAACTCTAACCTTTAACCTAACCCTAAACTGTACTGAAAACCTAACCCTAACCCTAACCTAATGCTAACCTGTACTGTAACCCTAACCCTAACCCTAACATGTACCGTAACCCTAACCGTAACCATAACCTGTACCGTAACCCTAATCCTAATCTTAGTGCTATCATGTACCTTAACCCCAACCCTAACCCTAACCCTAACCTGTACCGCAACCCTAATCCTAAACCTAAACCGAACCCTAACCATAGCTGTATGGCAAACCAAACCCTAATCCTAACCCTAAACTGTACCACAACCTTAACCCTAACCCTCACCCTAACCCTCACCCTAACACTAACCTGTACCATAACCCTAACCCTAACCCTAACCCTAATGCTCACCTGTACCATAACCCTAACCCAAAACCTAACCTGTACCGCAACCCTAAAACTAACCCTAACCTGTACATTAACCCTACACCTAACACTAACCCTAACACTTACCCTAACCTGTACGATAACCCTAACCCTAACCCTAACCCTAACCCTAAAACTAACCTGTACGGTAACCCTAACCCTAAAACTAACCCTAACCCTAAGCGGTACAGTGACCCTCACCTTAACCCTAACCCTAACCCTAACCCTAACCCTAACCCTAACCTGTATCATACCCCTAACCCTACCTCTAAACCTAACGCTAACCTGTACCGTAACCTTATAGTAACCCTAACCCTAACCCTAACCCTGACACTAACCTGTATCGTAACCCTAACCCTACCCCTAAAGCTAATTCTAACCAGTACCGTAACCCTGACACTAACCCTACCCCAACTCTAACCCTGATACTAACCTGTATGGTAACCCTAACCATAACCCTAACCCTAACCCTAACACTAACCTGTACAGTAATCCTAACCCTAACCGTAATCCAAACCTTAACCTGTACCGTAAACCTAACACTAAACATAAACCTATCCCTAAACCTAAACTTAGCCCTAACCCTAAACCTAACCTGTACCGTAACCCTAACCCTAACCCTAATATTAACCCTGCCCAAACCCTAACCGTAACCCTAACATGTACCGTAACTCTAACTGTATCCCTAAACCCAACCCTAAGCCTAAATCTAACCACCACCACAACCCTAACGCTAACCCTAAAACTAACCCTTACCTGTACCGTAACCATACCCCTAACAGTAACCCTAACCTGTACTGTAACCCTAACGGTAACCCTAAACCTAACCCTAACGCTAACCCTAACCCGAACGGTAACCTAACCCTAACACTAACCCTAACCCGAACCCTAAATTGTACCATAACACTAAGCCTAAATCTAAACCTAACCGTACCCTGAACCGTAACCCTAAACCTAACCATAACCCTACCTGTAACCCTAACCCACAACTGTACCACAACCGTAACTGTAACCCTAACTCTAAACCTAAACCTAACCGTAACCCTTACCTGTACCTTACACTAACACTAATCCAAAACCTAACCTGTACCGCAACCCTAACCCTAACCTGTACAGTAACCCTAAACCTACCCTAACCCTAACACTAAACTGCACCGTAACCCTAACCATAACACTAAACCTAACCCTAACTTGTACCATAACCCAAAACCTAACCGTAACCGTAACCTACCATGTACCGTAATTCTAACACTAAACCTAAACTGTACCATAATCCTAACACTAACCCTAACCCTAACCTGTACTGAAACACTAACCCTAACCCTACACCTAACCATATTCTATACCGTAACCCTATCCCTAACCCTAACCTGTACCGTAACAAAAACCCTAACCCTAACCCTAATGCTAACCTGTACCGTAACCCTAACCCTAACCCTATCCTGTACCGCAACCCTAACCCTAACCCTAATCCGAACTCTAACCCTAAACTGTATGGTACACCAAAACCTAATCATAACCCTAAACTGTACCGCAACACTAACCCTAAACCTAACCCTCACCCTAACCTGTCCCATAACCCTAACACTAACCCTAACACTAATGCTAACCTGTACCATAACCCTATCGCAAAACCTAACCTGTGCCGCAACCCTAACCCTAACCCTAACCTGTACAGTAACCCCAAACCTAACGCTAACCCTAACCCTAACCTGTACCGCAACCCTAACCCTATCACTAACCTGTACCGTAACCCTAACCATAACACTAAACCTAACCCTAACATGTACCGTAACCCTAAACCTAACCCTAACTCTACCCTGTACCGTAACCCTAACCCTAACCTAAACTTTACCGTAACCCTAACCCTAACCTTATCCCTAACACTAAACCTAACCTGTACCCTAACCCTAACCCTAACCCTAAACTCTATGGGAAACCTAACCCTAACCCTAACACTAACCCTAACCCTAACCTATACCGTAACACTAACCCTGACCCTAACCCTAACCGTAAACCTAACCTGTACCGTAAATGTAACCCTAACCCTAAACGTATACCTAACCTGTACCATAAACCTAACCCTAACCCAAACCCTAACCCTAAACTGTACCGTAACCCTAACCCTAACACTAACACCAACCTGTACTGAAACCCTAACCCTAACCCTACACCTCCCTTCACTGTACCATAAACCACCCTAACCCTAACCCTAACCCTAACAATGTACCGTAAACTTAACACTAAACCTAAAGTATCCCTAACCCTAAACTTAAAACTAATCCTAAAACTAACCTGTACCGTAACCCTAAACCACCCTAACATTAAACCTAACCCTAACCCTAACCCACACCGTAACCCCAACCTGTACCGTAACCCTAACCATAACCCTAAACCCAACCCTAAGCCTCACCCTAACCACTACCATTACCTAACCGTAACCCTAAAACTAACGCTAAACTTAACCCTAAACTGTACCATAACGCAAAACTAACGCTAACCCTAAACCTAACCCTTACCTGTACCGTAACCAAACCCCTAACCCTAACCTGTACCGTAACCCTAACCCTAACCCTAACCTCTACCGTAAACTTAACCATAACCCTAACCCTAACCTGTACCGAATCCCTAATCCTAAACCTAACCCAAACCTGTACCGTAATACTAACCCTAACCCTAACACTAACACTAAGCTGTACCGTAACCCTAAACATAACAATAAACCTAACCGTAACTTGTACCGTAACCCTAACCCTAACCCTTTCCAAAACCTGTACAGTAACCCTAAACCTAACCCTAACCCTAACACTAACCTGTACCGCAACCCTAACCATAACCCTAAACCTAACCTGTACCGTAAAACTAACCTAACCCTAAACCTAAACCTAACCCTAACCCTAACCGTACCCTGTTCCGTACCCTAACCCTAACCCTAACCCTAATCTTTACCGTAACCCTAACACTAACCTTATCCCTAACTCTAAACCTAACCTGTACCCTAACCCTAACCCTAACACTAACCTCTATGGGAAACTTAACCCTAACCCTAACACTAACCCTAACCTAACCAGTACCATAACACTAACCCTAACAATAACCCTAACTGTAAACCTAACCTGTACCGGAACTGTAACCCAAACCCTAAAGGTATACCTAAACTGTACAGTAACCCTAACCCTAACCCTAACACTAAACTGTACCGTAACCCTAACCCTAACCCTACACCTAACCATAAGTCTACCGTAACCCTAACCCTAACGCTAACCCTCACCCTAACCTGAACCGTAACCCTAACCCTAACCCTAACCCTAGTGCGCTCCTGTACCGTAACCCTAACCCTAACCCTAACCTGTACCGCAACCATAACCCTAACTCTAACCATAATCTGTAACGCAACCATAACCATAATAACCCTAATCTGTATGGTAAACCAAATCCTAACCCTAACCTATACCCTAACCTAACCCTAACCTGTACCGCAACCCTAACCCTAACCCTAACCCTAACCCTAACCTGTATTGTAAATCAAACCCTAACTCTAACCCTAAACTCTTCCACAACCCTAACCTTAACACTATCCCTAACCCTCAGCCTAACCTCTACCGTAATCCTAACCCTAACCCTAACCTTAATGCTAACCTGTACTGTAACCCTAACCCAAAACCTAACCTGTACCGCAACCCTAACGCTAAACCTAACCCTAAACTGTACAGTAACCCTAAACCTAACCCTAACCCTAAACTTAAACCTAACCTGTACCGTAAATCTAACCCTAAACCTAACCCTACCCTGTACCGTAACCCTAACCCTAAACCACACCCTAACCTTTACCTAAACCTAACCCTAACCTTAACCCTACCTCTAAACCTAACATGCACCCTAACCCTAACCCTAACCCTAACCTCTATGGGAACCTAACCCTAACCCTAAAACTAACCCTAACCCTAACCTGTACTGTAACACTAAACCTAAGCCTAACCCTAACCGTAAACCTGACCGGTACCGTAACTGTAACCCTAACCCTAAACATAAACGTAACCTGTACCGTAAACCTACCTAAACCGAACCCTAACCCTAACCCAAACTGTGTTGTAACCCTAACCCTAACCTCTACCGCAACCGAACCATAACCCTAACCCTAACCTAACCCTAACCGTGTACTGTATGGTAACCCAAATCCTAACACTAACCCTAGCCTGTACCGAACCCTAACCCTAACTCTAAACCTAACCCTAACACTAACCCTAACCAGTACTATAACCCTAACCCTAACACTTACCCTAAACCTAACCCTATCTTGTACCGTAACCATAACCCTAACCCTAACCCTAAACCTACCCTGAACCGTAAACCTAACCCTAACCGTAACCTTTCCCGTAACCCTAACCCACAACTGTAAAAATTCCTAACTGTAACCCTAAACCTAACGCTAACCGTAACCCTTAGCTGTACCGTAATTCTTATCCTAACCCTAAACCTACGTGTACCGTAACGCTAACCCTAAAACTAAACCTAACACTAACCCTAAACTGTACTGTAACCCTAACCCTAACCCTAACCCTAACCTGTTACCGTAACCCTAATCCTAACCCTAACCTAACCATAACCTGTACTGTAACCCTAACCCTAAACCTAACCCTAGTGCTATCCTGTACCGTAACTCTCACCCTAACCCTAACCTATACCGCAACCGTAAAACTAACCCTAACCCTAACCCTACCCCTAACCCTAACCTGTATGGTAAAACAAACCTTAACACTAACCCTTAATGTACCAGAACCCTAACGCAAAACCTAACCTGGAACGCTAACCTAACCCTAACGCTAAACCTAACCTGTACAGTAACCCTAACCCTAACCCTAACCCTAACCTCCACCGCAACCTAATCCTAACCTTAAACCTAACCTGTACCGTAAAACTAACCCTCACCCTAACACTAACCCTAACCCTAACCCTAACTTCTAACGTAATTCTAAACCTAACCCTAACCCTAACCTGTACCGAAATTTAAACCTATCCCTAACCCAAACCTGTACCGTAACGTTAACCATAACACTAAACCTAACAATAACTTGTACGGTAACCCTAAACCTAACCGTAACCGTAACCTACAATGTACCGTAATCCTAACCCTAACCCTAAACCTTACCGTAATGCTAAACCTAACCTTAACCCTAACTCTAAACCTAAACTGTACCCTAACCCTAACCCTAACCCTAACCTCTATGGGAAACCTAACC
>JAEUCK010009738.1:0-32138 GCA_017311455.1 Otocyon megalotis megalotis | reverse complement strand
CCTAACCCTAATCCTACCCTAACTTATACTGTAACCCTAACACTAACACTAACCATAACCTATACCGAAACACTAACCCTAAACCTAACCCTAAATTCTAGAGTAACCCTACACCAAACACTAACCATAACCTGTACCATAAACCTAACTCTAACGCTAACCCTAACCTGTAGAATAACCTTAACCCTAAACCTAACCCTAACCTGTTCCATAACCATAAACCTAACCCTAAACCTAATCATAACCTATACCGCAACCGTAACCCGAACCCTAACCCTACCGTAACCTGTACCGTAATCCTACCCCTAACGCTACCCAAACCCTCACCGGTACCGTAACCCTAACCCTAACCCTAAACCTAACCATAACCTGTACTGTAATCCAGAACCTAACCCTAAAACTAACCTGTACCGTAACCCTAACCCTAAGACTAACCTAACCTGTACCGCAACCCTAAACCTAAACCTAACCCTTCCCTTTATGGTAACCCTAAAACTAACCCTACCCTAAGCTGTACAACACGCTAACCATAACGCTCACCCTGACCCTAACCTGTACAGTAACCCTAACCCTAACTGTAAACCTAACCTGTACCGCAACCCTAACACTAACCCTATCCCTAACCCTTACCTCTACAGTAACCCTAAAACTAACCCTAGCCCTATGCTCTACCACAACCCTAAACCTAACCCTAACCCTAACCCTAAACCTGACCCTAACCTGTACCGTAACCCTAACCCTAACGCTAACCCTAACCCTAACCCTAACCCTAATGCTAACCTGTATCGTAATCCTAACACTAACTTTAAACCTAAACTGTTCCGCAACCCTAACCCTAAACCTAACCTTAACACTAACCTTAAGGGAACCCTAAAACTAACCCTAACCCTAAGCTGGACCACAACCCTGACCCTAAGCCTACCCTAATCCTAACCCTAAACCGTACCGTAACCCTAACCCTAAACCTAACCCTAACCCTAACCCTAACCCTAACCTGTACTGTAACCCTTACCCTAGCCCTAATGCTAACCTGTTCTGTAACCGTACCCGTAAACCAAACCCTAACGTGTACCGCAACCCTAAACCTAACCCTAACCGTAACCCTAACCTTTACTGTAACCCCAACCCTAACCCTAACCCTAACCTATACCGCAAACCTAACCCTAAACCTAACCGTAACGGTAACCTTTACTTGTACCATAACACTAACCCTAACACAATCATAACCTGTACTGTAACCCTAACCCTCACACTAACCCTAACTTGTACCTTAACCCTAATCCTAACCCTAACCCTAACCCTAACCCTATCCCTAACCCTAACCCTACCGTGTTCCATAAACATAACTCTAACCCTAACCATAACGCAAATCTAGACCATAAACCTAATCCTAAACCTAACCGTAACCCTAACTTGTTCCGTAAAGCTATCCCTAACCCTAGCCCTAACAATAACTCTAAACCTAACCTGTACCGTAACCCTAACCATAACCCTAACCTGAACGGTTCCCTTAACCCTAACCCTAAACCTAACCATAAACTGTACCATAACCCTCACCCTAATCCTAACCCTAACCCTAACCCTAAACTGTACCGTAATAGTACCCTAACCCTAAACCTAATCCTAACTTGTTGCGTAACCCTAACCCTAACGCTAACCTGTTCTGCAAACCTAAACCTAACCCTAAACCTAACCCTAACCTGTACGATAACCCTAACCCTAACTCTAACCCTAAACTGTACCGTAAAACTAACCCTAACCCTAACACTAACACTAACTTGTACCGTAACCCTAACCATAACACTAAACCTAACCCTAACTTGTACCGTAACCCTAAACCTATTCTGATCCTAACCCTACCCTGTACCGTAACCCTAACCCTAACCCTAACCCTAACCTCTATGGGAAACCTAACCCTAACCCTAACACTAACCCTAACCCTAACCTGTACCGTAACACTAAGCCTAACACTTACCCTAACCGTAAACCTAACCTGTACCGAAACCGTAACCCTAACCCTAACCCTAACCATAAACGGTACCTTACCCTAACCCTAACCCTAACCCTAAGCTGTACTGAAACCCTAACCGTAACCCTACACCTAACCATAATCTGTACCGTAACCCTAACCCTAACCCTAACCCTAATCTCTAGCATAACCCTAACCCTAACCCTAATGCTAACCTACACCGTAACCCTAACCCTAACCCTAACCTGTATCGTAACCCTAACCCTGCCCTAACCCTAATGCTAACCTGTACCGTAACCCTAACCGGAAACCTAACCTGTAACGCAACCCTAACCCTAACCCTAACCCTAACCTGTATAGTAAACCAAACCCTAATCCTAACCCTAAAGTGTACCACAACCCTAAACCTAACCTTAATCCTACCCTAACCCTAACCTGTACCGTAAGCCTAACGCTAGCCCTAACCCTAATGCTAACCTGTACCGTAACCCTAACTGGAAACCTAACCTGTAACGCAACCCAAACCCTAACCCTAACCCTAACCTGTACAGTAACCCTAAACCTAAACCTAACCCTAACGTGTACCGCTGCCATAACCTAACCCTAAACCTAACCTGTACCGTAAAACTAACCCTAACCCTAACCCTAACACGAACCCTAACCCTAAACTGTACCATAACCCTAACCCTAACCCTAGTCCTAACCTGCACTGAAACCCTAACCCTAACCCTAACCTGTACAGTAAACCTAACCGTAACCCTAACCCTAACACTAACCTGTACTGTAACCCTAAACATAACACTAAACCTAACCATAACTTGTACCGTAACCCTAAACCTAACCCTAAGCCTAACACTACCCTGTACCGTAAACCTAATCCTACCCTAAACCTAACCAAACCCTAACCCTAACCCTAACCATAACCTTAAACCTAATCTGTACCATATCCCTAAACCTAACCCTAACCCTAAACCTAAACCCAACCTATACCGTAACCCTCACCACAAACCTTACCCTAACCTTAACACTAACCTAACACTAAACTGTAACATGACCCTATCCCTAACCCTCACCTAAACCGGTACCATAACCCTAAACCTAACCCTAACCCTACACGTAACCCTAACCCAAACTGGTACAGCAACCCTAACCCTAACCATAACCCTACCCCAAACCCTGACAGTAACCCTTACGGGTACCGTAACACTAACCCTAACCCAAAACCTAACCTGTCCCGTAACCCTAACCGTAAACCTAAACATAAACCTAACCATAAACCTAACCTGTACCGTAACCCTAACCCTAATCCTAACCCTAAACTTTATCGTAACCTGTACGATAACCCTAATCCTAACCTTAACCCTAACTCTAACCAGTACCGTAACCCTAACTGTAACCCTAAATCTAACCATAACCTGTCCTAGAACCCTAATCCTTACCCTAACCCTAACCCTAACCTCTACCGTAGCCCTAACCCTAAACCTCACCCTAAGACTAAATCTAACTGTAACCTGTACCGTAACCCTAACCCTAATCCTCACCCTAACCTGTACCGTAACCGTAACCTAACCCTATCCCTACCAGTAACCCAAACAATCATCTGTACGGCATCCCTAAACCTAACCCTAACCCTAACTGTAACCTTAAACCTAACCTGTACCATAACCCTAAACCTAACCCTAACCATAAACCTAAACCCAACCTATACCGTAACCCTCATCATAAACATAACCCTAACCCTAACACTAACCTAACCCTAAACTGTACCGTAACCCTATACCTAACCCTCAACCTAACCGTTACCATTACCCTAAACCTAACACTAACCCTACCCGTAACCCTGACCCAAGCCGGTATGGCAACCCTAACTCTAACCCTAACCCTACCCCTAACCCTAACAGTAACCCTTACCGGTACTGTAACACTTACCCTAACCCAAACCTAACATGTCCTGTAACCCTAACTGTAAACCTAAACCTAAACCTAAACCTAAACCTAACCTGTACTGTAACCCTAACCCTAACCCTAACCCTAACCTTTATCGTAACCTGTACCGTAACCCTAATCCTACCCCTACCCCTAACACTAACCAGTACCGTAACACTAACCATAACCCTATATCTAACCATAACCTATCCCGGAACCCTAACCCTTACCCTAACCTTAACCCTAAACTGTACCGTAACCCTAACACTAAACCTCACCCTAACCCTGAACCTAACCATATCCTGTACCGTAACCCGAACCCTAATCCTCACCCTAACCTGTACAGTAACACAAAGCCTAATGCTATCCCTAACCGTAACCCAAACACTCATCTGTACGGCAACCCTAACCCTAACCGTAACCCTACCTGTACTGTAACCCTAACCCTAACCCTAAACCTAACCTGTACCGTAACCGTAAGTCTTACCCTAACCCTAACCCTAAACCTAACCCTAACCTGTACCGTAACCCTAATCCTAACCCTAACCCTAACCCAAAACCTAACTCTATCCTGTACCGTAACCATAATCCTAACCCAACACTAACCCAATACTGTAACCCTAACCCTAAACCTAAGTGTAACCCTAAATTGTTCTGTAATCCTACCACTAACCCTACCCCTAAACCTAACCCTAACCCTAACCTGTACCGTAACCCTAACCCTAACCTGAACCATAATCCTAACCCTAACCATAAACCTAAACCTATCCATAACCTGTAGTGTAACCATAACCCTAATCCTACCCCTAACCCTAACCTGTACCATAACACTAACCCTAACCCTAACCCTAATGCTAAACTGAACCGTAAACCTAACCCTAAACCTAACCCGTACCACATTCCTAACCCTAACCCTAACACTAACCCTAATCTGTACGGTAACCCTAACACCTATCCTAACCCTAACCTGTACGGCAAACCTAACTCTAACCATAACCCTAAACCTAAACCTAACCCTAACCTGTACGATAACCCTAACCCTAACCCTAAACCTAAACCTACCCTAACCTGTGTGGTAACCCTAACCCTAAACTTAACCCTTAACCTAACCGGTAACATAACCCTAACCCTCACCTGTACCATAAACGTAAACCTAACCCTAACCCTAACGCTAACGTATAACGTAAACCTAACACTAAGCTTAACGGCAACCCTAACTTGTACTGTAACCCTTACCCTAACACTAACCTTAAACTTAACAGTAACCCACACCGTAACACTAACCCTAACCCTAACTTGTACCGTAACCCTATCCGTAACCCTAAACGTAACCATAACCTGTACCGGAACCCTAACCCTAACCCTAACCCTAACACTAACCCTAACCCTAACCTGAACCGTAAACCTAACCCTAACCCTAACCTAAACTGTACTGTAACCCTAACCATAACACTCACCCTAACCATAACACTAACACACACCTGTACGGCAAACCTAACCCTAACCATAACCCTAACCCTAACCCTAACCCTAACCAGTACGGTAATCCTAATCCTAAACCTAACCCTAACCTGGACCGTAACACTAACCCTATCCCTAACCCTAACCCTTACTTGAATCAAAACCGTAACCCTAACCCTAACCCTAACCCTACTCTGTACTGTAACCCTAAACCTCACCCTAACCATAACCTGTACCGTAACCCTAAACCTAACCCTAACGCTAATCCTAACCCTAAACTGTACAGTAACCATAAACCTAACCATAACCCTAACCCAAACGCTAACGTATAACGTAACGCAAACCCTAACCCTAATCCTAACCTGTACCGTAACCCTAACCCTAAACCTTAACCTAACCATAAACTGTACCGTAACCATCACCCTAAACCTAACCCTAACCCTAACCCTAACTTGTACCGTAACACTAACCCTAAAGCTAACCCTAATCCTAACATGTACCGTAACCCTAACCCTGACCCTAACCTATACCACAACCCTAACCCTAACCCAAAACCTAACCCTAACCTGTACGGTAACACTAACCCTAATCCTAACCCTAACCTGTACCACAAACCTTACCCTAACACTAACCCTAACACTAACCCTAACCCTGATCCTAACCTGTACAATAACCCTAAATCTAAACCTAACCCTAACCCTAAGCTATCCCTAACCTGTACGGTAACTCTAACCCTAAAACTAACCCTAAACCTAACCGGTACCATAACCCTAACCCTAACCCTAATGCTAATCCTAACCCTTACCTTAACCCTAACCTGTATTGTAAACCTAATCCTACCCCTAAACTTAACGCTAACCTGTACCGTAACCCTACGTAACCCTAAACCTAACCTTAACCCTGACACTAACCTGTACTTTAACCCTAACCCTAACATTAACCCTAACCCTAACCCTAACCATAACCTTAAACTGTACCGTAAACCTAACCATAGCCCTAAACCCAACCCTAAGCCTAACCCTAACTACTATCGTAACCCTAACCCTAACCCTAAAACTAACCCTAAACTTAACCCTAAACTGTACGTAACGAAATCGTCACGCTAACCCTAAACCTAACCCTTACCTGTACCGTAACCATACCCTTAACCGTAACCCTAACCTGTACTGTAACCCTAAACGTAACCCTAAACGTAACCCTAACCCTAACCTGTACCGTAACCCTAAACCTAACACTAAGCCTAACCCAAACCCTAACTTGTACCATAACACTAACCCTAACCCTAATCCTAAACCTGCCCTGAACTGTAACCCAAACCTAATCCTACCGGTAACCCTAACCCACAAGTGTACCACAACCCTTACTGTAACCCTAACCCTAAACCTAACCCTAAACCTAACCGTAACCCTTACCTATACCGTACACTAACACTAACCCAAAAAGTAACCTGTACCGCAAACCTAACCCTAACCCTAACCCTAACCTGTACATTAACCCTAAACCTAACCCTAACCCTAACACTAACCTGTACCACAACCCTAACCCTATCCGTAACCCTAAACCTAACCATAACCTGTACCGGAACCCTAACCCTAACCCTAACCCTAACCTTAACCCTAACCCTAACCTGAACCGTAAACCTAACCCTAACCCTAACCCTAAACTGTACTGTAACCCTAACCCTAACACTCACCCTAACCATAACACTAACACACACCTGTACGGCAAACCTAACACTAACCCTAACCCTAACCCTAACCAGTACGGTAATCCTAATCCTAAACCTAACCCTAACCTGGACCGTAACACTAACCCTATCCCTAACCCTAACCCTTACTTGAATCAAAACCCTAACCCTAACCCTAACCCTAACCCTACTCTGTACTGTAACCCTAAACCTCACCCTAACCATAACCTGTACCGTAACCCTAAACCTAACCCTAACGCTAATCCTAACCCTAAACTGTACAGTAACCATAAACCTAACCATAACCCTAACCCAAACGCTAACGTATAACGTAACGCAAACCCTAACCCTAATCCTAACCTGTACCGTAACCCTAACCCTAAACCTTAACCTAACCATAAACTGTACCGTAACCATCACCCTAAACCTAACCCTAACCCTAACCCTAACTTGTACCGTAACACTAACCCTAAAGCTAACCCTAATCCTAACATGTACCGTAACCCTAACCCTGACCCTAACCTAAACCACAACCCTAACCCTAACCCAAAACCTAACCCTAACCTGTACGGTAACACTAACCCTAATCCTAACCGTAACCTGTACCACAAACCTTACCCTAACACTAACCCTAACACTAACCCTAACCCTGATCCTAACCTGTACAATAACCCTAAATCTAAACCTAACCCTAACCCTAAGCTATCCCTAACCTGTACGGTAACTCTAACCCTAAAACTAACCCTAAACCTAACCGGTACCATAACCCTAACCCTAACCCTAATGCTAATCCTAACCCTTACCTTAACCCTAACCTGTATTGTAAACCTAATCCTACCCCTAAACTTAACGCTAACCTGTACCGTAACCCTACGTAACCCTAAACCTAACCTTAACCCTGACACTAACCTGTACTGTAACCCTAACCCTAACATTAACCCTAACCCTAACCCTAACCATAACCTTAAACTGTACCGTAAACCTAACCATAGCCCTAAACCCAACCCTAAGCCTAACCCTAACTACTATCGTAACCCTAACCCTAACCCTAAAACTAACCCTAAACTTAACCCTAAACTGTACGTAACGCAAACGTCACGCTAACCCTAAACCTAACCCTTACCTGTACCGTAACCATACCCTTAACCGTAACCCTAACCTGTACTGTAACCCTAAACGTAACCCTAAACGTAACCCTAACCCTAACCTGTACCGTAACCCTAAACCTAACACTAAGCCTAACCCAAACCCTAACTTGTACCATAACACTAACCCTAACCCTAATCCTAAACCTGCCCTGAACTGTAACCCAAACCTAATCCTACCGGTAACCCTAACCCACAAGTGTACCACAACCCTTACTGTAACCCTAACCCTAAACCTAACCCTAAACCTAACCGTAACCCTTACCTATACCGTACACTAACACTAACCCAAAAAGTAACCTGTACCGCAAACCTAACCCTAACCCTAACCCTAACCTGTACATTAACCCTAAACCTAACCCTAACCCTAACACTAACCTGTACCACAACCCTAACCCTATCCGTAACCCTAAACCTAACCATAACCTGTACCGGAACCCTAACCCTAACCCTAACCCTAACCTTAACCCTAACCCTAACCTGAACCGTAAACCTAACCCTAACCCTAACCCTAAACTGTACTGTAACCCTAACCCTAACACTCACCCTAACCATAACACTAACACACACCTGTACGGCAAACCTAACCCTAACCCTAACCCTAACCCTAACCAGTACGGTAATCCTAATCCTAAACCTAACCCTAACCTGGACCGTAACACTAACCCTATCCCTAACCCTAACCCTTACTTGAATCAAAACCGTAACCCTAACCCTAACCCTAACCCTACTCTGTACTGTAACCCTAAACCTCACCCTAACCATAACCTGTACCGTAACCCTAAACCTAACCCTAACGCTAATCCTAACCCTAAACTGTACAGTAACCATAAACCTAACCATAACCCTAACCCAAACGCTAACGTATAACGTAACGCAAACCCTAACCCTAATCCTAACCTGTACCGTAACCCTAACCCTAAACCTTAACCTAACCATAAACTGTACCGTAACCATCACCCTAAACCTAACCCTAAACCTAACCCTAACTTGCACCGTAACACTAACCCTAAAGCTAACCCTAATCCTAACATGTACCGTAACCCTAACCCTGACCCTAACCTATACCACAACCCTAACCCTAACCCAAAACCTAACCCTAACCTGTACGGTAACACTAACCCTAATCCTAACCCTAACCTGTACCACAAACCTTACCCTAACACTAACCCTAACACTAACCCTAACCCTGATCCTAACCTGTACAATAACCCTAAATCTAAACCTAACCCTAACCCTAAGCTATCCCTAACCTGTACGGTAACTCTAACCCTAAAACTAACCCTAAACCTAACCGGTACCATAACCCTAACCCTAACCCTAATGCTAATCCTAACCCTTACCTTAACCCTAACCTGTATTGTAAACCTAATCCTACCCCTAAACTTAACGCTAACCTGTACCGTAACCCTACGTAACCCTAAACCTAACCTTAACCCTGACACTAACCTGTACTGTAACCCTAACCCTAACATTAACCCTAACCCTAACCCTAACCATAACCTTAAACTGTACCGTAAACCTAACCATAGCCCTAAACCCAACCCTAAGCCTAACCCTAACTACTATCGTAACCCTAACCCTAACCCTAAAACTAACCCTAAACTTAACCCTAAACTGTACGTAACGAAATCGTCACGCTAACCCTAAACCTAACCCTTACCTGTACCGTAACCATACCCTTAACCGTAACCCTAACCTGTACTGTAACCCTAAACGTAACCCTAAACCTAACCCTAACCCTAACCTGTACCGTAACCCTAAACCTAACACTAAGCCTAACCCAAACCCTAACTTGTACCATAACACTAACCCTAACCCTAATCCTAAACCTGCCCTGAACTGTAACCCAAACCTAATCCTACCGGTAACCCTAACCCACAAGTGTACCACAACCCTTACTGTAACCCTAACCCTAAACCTAACCCTAAACCTAACCGTAACCCTTACCTATACCGTACACTAACACTAACCCAAAAAGTAACCTGTACCGCAAACCTAACCCTAACCCTAACCCTAACCTGTACATTAACCCTAAACCTAACCCTAACCCTAACACTAACCTGTACCGCAACCCTAACCCTAACCCTATACTGTACCGTAATCCTAACCCTAACCTTAACTCTAATCTGTACCGAAACCGTAACCCTAACCCTAACCTGTACTGAAACCCTAACCCTATACCTAACCCTACCCCTAACCCTAACACTAACCTGTACCGTAACACTAACCAAACCACTAAACCTAACCCTAACTTGTACCGTAACCCTAAACCTAACCCTAACCCTAACCCTACCCTGTACCATAACCTTACCCTAAACCTAACCCTAACCTTTACCGTAACCCTAACCCTAACCTTAAACCTACCTCTAAACCTAACCTGTACCCTAACCCTAACCCTAACCCAAACCTGTACTGTAAACCTAACCCTAACAATAACACGAACCCTGATCCTAACCTGTACGGTAACCCTAACCCTAAAACTAACCCTAAACCTAACCGGTACCGTAACCCTAACCCTAACCCTTACCCTAACCCTAACCCTAACCTGTATCGTAAAACTAACCCTACCCCTAAACCTAAAACTAACCTGTACCGTATCCCTAACACTAACCCTAACCCCAATCCTAACCTGACACTAACCTGTATGGTAACCCTAACCATAACCCTAACCCTAACCCTAACACTAACACTAACACTAACACTAACCTGTACGGTAACCTAACCGTAACTCTAACCCTAATCTGTACCGTAAACCTAACACTAAACCTAAACCTTTCCCTTACCCTAACCTTAAACTTAACCCTAAACCTAACCTGTACCGTAACCCTAACCCTAACCCTAACATTAACCCTAACCTTAACCCTAACCGTAACCCTAATCTGTACCGTGAACCTTACCGTAACCCTAAACCCAACCCTAAGCCTAACCCTAACCACTGTCTTAACCTTAACCCTAACCCTAAATCTAACCCTAAACTGTACCGTAATGCAAACCTAATGCTAACCCTAAAAATAACGCTTACCTGTACCGTAAGCATACCCCTAACCGTAACCCTAAACTGTACCATAACCCTAAAGTAACCCTAAACCTAACCCTAACCCTAAGCTGTACCGTAACCCTAACCCTAACACTAACCCTAACCCGAACCCTAACTTGTACCATAACACTAACCCTTACCCTAACCCTACCCTGAACCGTAACCATGAACCTAACCCTACCCGTGACCCTAACACACAACTGTACCACAACCCTAACTATAACCCTAATCCTAACCCTAACGTGTACCGCAAGCCTAACCCTAACCCTAACCCTAAACCTAACACTAACCTGTACCGTAACCCTAAACATAACACTACACCTAACCCTAACTTGTACCATAACCCTAAAACTAACCCTAACCCTAAACCTTCCCTGTACCGTAACCCTGACCCTAAACCTAACCCTACCTTTACCGTAACCCTAAACCTAACCTTAAACCTACCTCTAAACCTAACCTGTACCCTAACCCTAACCCTAACCCTTACCTCTACAGGAAACCTAACACTAACGCTAACACTACCCTAATCCTAACCTGTACCGTAACACTAACCCTAACCATAACCGTAAACCAAACCTGTACCGCAACCCTAACCCTAACCCTAAACTGTACAGTAACCCTAAACCTAAACCTAAACCTAACACTAACCTGTACCACAACCGTAACCCTAACCAAAACCTAACCTGTACCATATAACTAACCCTACCTTAACCCTAACCCTAACCCTATCCTGTAACGCAACCGTAACCCTAACCCTAACCTCTATGGGAAACCTAACCCTAACCCTAAGAGTAACCTAACCCTAACCTGTACCGTAACACTAACCCTAACTCTAACCCTAACCGTACCTAACCTGTACCGTAACTGTAACCCTAAACCTAACCGTAAACCTAACCTGTACCGTAACCCTAACCCTAACCCTAACACTAACCCTAACCTGTACGGTAACCCTAACCCTAAACCTAACCCTCACCTGTACTGTAAACCTAACACTAACTCTGACCCTAACCCTAACCCTTAACCTAACCCTAACCCTTACCGTAACCTTAAACCTAACCCTAACCCTAACCTTAAACCTAACCCTAAACCTAACCCTAACCTCTAACGTAACCCTAACCATAACCCTAAACCCAACACTACCCCTATCCATAGCCACTACCGTAACCTTAACCCTAACACTAAATTTAACCCTAAACTGTACCATAACCCTAACCCTAACGCTAAACCTAACACCAACACTTACCTGCACCGTAACACTACCCCTATCCCTAACCCTAACCTGTACCGTAACCCCAACCCTAACCCTAATCTAAACCGACCATAGCCCTAACCTGTACTGTAACCCTAACCCTAACCCTAAAATCTTTGACAAACCTAACCCTAACCCTAACACTAACCCTAAACCTAAACTGTACCGTAACACTAAACCTAATCTTAACACTACCCCTAAACCTAAACCTAACCTGTACCATAAAATAACCCTAAACCTAACCCTAACCCTAAACCTAACCCTAACCTGTACCGTAACCCTAACCCTAACCCTAACCTGTACCGTAACCCTACTCCTGACCCTATACCTAACCATAACACTTACATGTCCCATAACACTAACCCTAACCCTAATCCCATCCTTTACCGTAACCCTAACCCTAACACTAACCCTAACCTGTACCTTAACCCTACACCTAAACCTAACCCTAACCTGTACCGTAACCCTAACTGTAACCCTAACCCTAACACTAACCCTAACCCTAATCCTAACCTGTACGTTAACCCTAACCCTAAACCTAACCGGTACCGTAAACCTAACACTAACCCTAACCCTAACCTGTATCGTGACCCTAACCCTACCCCTAAACCTAAAGCTAACCTGTACCGTAAACTCTAACAGTAAACCTAACCCTAACCCTAAACCTGACACTAACCTGTATTGTAACCCTAACCCTACCCCTAACCTAATGCTAACCAGTACTGTAACCCTAACACTAACCCTAGCCCCAACCCTACCCTTGACACTAACCTGTATGGTAACCCTAACCATAACCATAACCCTAACCCTAACCTGTACGGTAACCCTAAACCTAACCCAAACCCTAACCCTAACCTGTACCGTAAACCTAACACTAAACCTAAACCTATCCGTAACCCTAACCATAACCCTAACCCTAAACCTAACCTGTACCATAAACCTAACCCTAACCCTAACATTAACCCTAACCCTAACCCTAACCCTAACCTAACCATAACCCTAACCTGTACCGTAAACCTAATTGTAACACTAAACCCAAACCTAAGCCTAACCCTTACCACTATCGTAAACCTAACCCTAACTCTAAAACTAACCCTAAACTTAACACTAAACTGTATTGTAACGCAAACCTAACGCTAACCCTAAACCTAACCCTTACCTGTACCGTAAACAAACCCCTAACCGTAACCCTAAACTGTACCGTACCCTAAACTAAACCTAAACCTATCCCTATCCCTTATCTGTACCGTAACCCTAACCCTAAAACTAACCCTAACCTGAACCCAGCTTGTACCGTAACACTAACCCTAACCGTAACCCTACCCTGAACCGTAACCCTAAACCTAACCCTTACCCTACTAGTAACCCTAACCCACAACTGTACCACAACCTTAACTGTAACCCTAACCCTAACCCTAACCGTAACACTTACCTATCCCGTACACTAACACTAAGCCAATACCTAAAATGTACCGCATCCCTAACCCTAACCCTAAACTGTACAGTAATTCTAAACCTAACCCTAACCCTAATACTAACCTGTAGAGTAAACATAAACCTAACCCTAACCCTAAACTTAACCCTAACTTGTACGGTAACCCTAAACCTAACCCTCACCCTAACCCTAACCCTAACCTGAATCGTAACCCTAACCCTAAACCAAAACCTAAACCTAACCTGTACCGTAACCCTAAACCTAAAGCTAACCCGAACAGTAACCCTAAACGGTACCGTAACCCTAACCCTAACCTCTATGGGAAACCTAACCCTAACCCTAACACTAACATAACCCTAACCTGTCCCATAACTCTAACCCTAACTATAATCCTAACTGTACCTAACGTATACCGTAACTGTAACCCTAACCCTAACCGTAAACCTAACCTGTACCATAACCCTAACCCTAACCCTAACCTGTACTGTAAACCTAACCCTAACACTAACCCTAATACTAACCTGTACAGTAACCCTAAACCTAACCCTAACACTAACTTAACCCTAACCTGTACCATAACACTAAACTTAACCCTCACCCTAACCCTAAACGGTACCGTAAACCTAAACCTTACCCTAACCCTAACCTTAACCTGAATCGTAACCCTAACCCTAACCCAAAACCTAACCCTATCCTGTAACGTAACCCTAACCCTAACCCTAACATGTACCGTAACCCTAAAACTAACCCTAACCCTAACACTAAGCTTAACCTATACCGTAACCCTAACCCTAAACCTAACCGTAACCCTAAGTTGTACTGTAACCCTAACCCTAACCGTAACCCTAAACTTAAACCTAACCTGTACCGTAACACTACCCTAACCCTAACCCTAACATGTACTGTAACCCTAAACCTAACCATAACCCGAACAGTAACCCTAACCTGTACCGTAACCCTAAACCTAACACTAACCCTAACCTCTATGGGAAACCTAACCCTAACCCTAACACTAACCTAACCCTAACCTGTACCGTAACACTAACCCTAACTATAACCCTAACCGTACCTAACCTATACCGTAACTGTAACCCTAACCCTAACCATAAACCTAACCTGTACCGTAACCCTAACCCTAAGCCTAACCATAACCCTTACCTGTCCCGTAACACTAACCCTAACCCTAAAACTAAACTATACCGTAACCCTCAACTTAACCCTAACCCTAACCTATACCGTAACTCTAAACCTAACCCTAAACCTAACCCAAACCTGTACCAAAACCCTATCCCTAACCCTAATTTAACCAGTACTATAACCGTAACCCTAACACTAACCCTAACACTAACCTGTACCCTAACCCAAATCCTAAACCTAATCCTAACCCTAAACCTAACCCTAACTTGTACATAAACCTTAACCCTAACCCTAACCTAAGCCTAAGCCTAATCTGTACCATAATCCTAACCTAAACCCAAACCCTAATCCTAAACCTAGCCGTAACCTGTACCGGAACCATACCACTAACCCTAACCCTAACCTGTACTGTAAACCTAACCCTAACCCTAACACTAACAGTAACCTCTACAGTAACCCTGAACCTAACCCTAACCCTAAACTTAAACCTAATCTGAACCGTCACCCTAAACCTAACCCACACCCTAATCCTAACCGGTAACGTAACCCTAAACCTTACCCGAACACTAACCCTAACGCTAACCTGAATTGTAACCCTAACCCTAACCCAAAACCTAACCCTAACCTGTACCGTAACCCTAACCCTATCCCTAACCTGTACCGTAAACCTAAAACTAACCCTAACCCTAACACTAAGCCTAACCTATACCGTAACCCTAACCCTAAACCTAACCGTAACCCTAAGTTGTACAGTAACCCTAACCCTAACCGTAACCCTAAACTTAAACCTAACCCTAACCTGTACCGTAACCCTAAACCTAACACTAACCCTAACCCTTAGGCTAAACTATACCATAACCCTAACCCTAAACCTAACCGTAACCCTAACTTGTACCGTAACCCTAACCCTAACCCTGAACCTAAACCAAACCTGTCCCATAAACCTAACCCTAATTCTAAGGGTAAACCTAACCATAACCCTAACCTGTTCCGTACCCTAACCCTAACCCTAACCCTAACTGTAACGCTAACCTACAGCGTAACCGAAACCCTAAACCTAACCGTAACCCTAACTTGTACCTTAACCCTAACCCTACTACTAACCCTAACCCTAAACTGTAAAATAACCCTAACCCAAACCCTAATGCTAACCTGTACCTCAACCTTAACGCTAACCCTAAACCTAACCTGTACCGTAACCCTAACCCTAACACTAATCGTAACCAGTACGGTAACCCTAATCCTAAACCTAACCCTAAGCTGTACCGTAACCCTAACCCTAACCCTAACACTATCTCTAACCTTACGGTAACCGTAACCCTAAACCCAACCCTAACCTGTACCGTAAACCTAACACTAACCCTGACCCTACCCCTAACCCTTAACCTAACCCTAAACCTAACCCTAACCTCTAACGTAACCCTACCCGTAACCCTAAACCCAACCCTAACCCTATCCCTAACCACTACCGTAACCCTAACCCTAACACTAAATTTAACCTTAAACTGTACCATAACCCAAACCCTAACGCTAAACCTAACCCTAACACTTACATGCACCGTAACACTACCCCTACCCTAACCCTAACCTGTACCGTAACGCTAACCCTAACCCTAAACATAAACCGACTATCACCCTAACCCTAACCCACACCCTAACGTCTATGGCAAACCTAACCCTAACCTTAAACTAACCCTAACCCTTACCTGTACCGTAACACTAAACCTAATCATAACACAACCCCTAAACCTAAACCTAACCTGTACCATAAAATAACGCTAAACCTAACCCTAACCCTAAACCTAACCCTAACCTGTAACGTCACCCTAACGCTAACTCTAACCCTAACCCTAAACTGTACCATAAACCTACTCCTGACCCTAAACCTAACCATAACACTTCCTGTCCCGAAACACTAACAATAAACCTAATCCTATCCTGTACCGTAACCCTAACCCTAACACTAACCCTAACCTGTACCATAACCCTACAACTAACCCTAACCCTAACCTGTACCGTACCCTAACCTTAACCCTAACACTAACACTAACCCTAACTCAAACCCTAACCCTAACCTGTACGGTAACCCTAACCCTAAACCTAACCCTATACCAAATGGGTACCGTAACCGTAAACCTAAACCTAACCCTAACCCTAATCCGTACCGTAACCCTAAACCTAACCCTAAACCTAACCCTAAATATAACGTAACCCTAACCCTAACCGTAACACTACCAGTACCACTAACCCACAATTGTACAGCAACGCTAACCCTAACCCTAACCCTACCCGTAATCCTTACCTGTCCCGTAGAACTAACCCTAACCCTAAAACTAAAATGTACCGTAAACCTCACACTAACCCTAACCCTATCCTGTACCATAAACCTAAACCTACCCCTAACCCTAACCTGTACCGTAGCCCTAAACCTAACCCTGAACTGCACCGTATCCCTAACCCTAACCCTCACCCTAACCCTAAGCCTAACACTAACCTGTACTATAACCCTAATCCTAACACTAACCCTAACCCTACCTCGTACCGTAACCCTAAACCTAACCCTAAACCTAACCCTACCCTATACCGTAACCTAACCTTAACCCTAAACTGTACTGTAACCCTAACCCTAACATTAACCCTAACTCTAAACATAAACTGTACCCTATCCCTATCCTAACCTAATCTCTGGCAAACCTAACCCTAAACCTAACACTAACCCTAACCCTAACCTGTACCTTAACACTAACCCTAACCCTCTCCCTAACCCTAACACTAACCCTAACCCTAACCCTAACCCTAAACCTAACCTGTACCATAACCCTAACCCTAACCCTAACCCTAACCCTAAACCTAAACCCAACCTATACCGTAACCCTCACCCTAAACCTAACCCTAACCTGTACCGTAAAACTAAACCTAAGCGTAACCCTAACCCTAACCCTAACCCTAACCCTAAACCTTACCTATACCGTAACCCTAACCCCAAACCTTACCGTAACCCTAATTTGACCCGTAACTCTAACCTTAACTCTAACCCACCTCTATCATAACCTTAACCCTAACCCTATGAGTCCCGAAACACTCACCCTAACCCTAAACCTAATCATAAGCTGTACCGTAACCGCAACAATAATCCTAACCCTAACGCTAAACCTACCTGTACCATAAACCTAACGCTAACCCTAAACCTAAGCCTAACCTATAACGTAACACTAAACCTGCCCTTAAACTATCCCTAACCCTAACCCTAAACCTAACCTGTTTCGTAACCCTAAACCTAACCCTAACACTAAACCTAAAACTAACCTTAACCTGGACCGTAAACCAAACACTAAACCTAACCCTATCCCTATTCTTAACCTTAACCGTAACCCTAACCCTAATCTGTACTGTAACCCTAACCCTGACCCTAAACCTTACCTTAACCCTAACCCTTATCCTAACCCTAACCATAACCCTAAACTGTACCATAAACCTCACCGTAACCCTTAACCCAACACTAACCCTAACCCGAACCACTACCGTCACCCTAAACCTAACACTAACCCTAACCCTAAACTTAACCCTAAGCTGTACCATAACCCTAACCCTAACGCTAACCCTAACCCTAACCCTTACTGGAACCGTAACCCTACCCCTACCTAACCCTAAACTTAACCCTAACCCGAACCCAAACCCTAACCCTAAAAGGTACCGTAACCCTAACCCTAACACTAACCTTAACCTAACCCTAACTTTTACCGTAACCCTAACCCTAAACCTAACCCTACCCTGTACCGTACCCTAACCCTTACCCTAACCCTAACTCTAAACCTAACCTGTACCCTAGCCCTTGCATAACCCTATCCTCTATGGCAAAACTAACCCTAACCCTAATCCTAACCCTAAACCATACATGTTCCATAACCCTAACCCTAAACCTAAACCTAAACCCAACCTGTACCGTAACCCTCACCCGAACCCTAAAACTAACTCTAAGCCTAACCATAACCTGTACCATAAACCTAACCCTAACCCTCACCCTAACCTGTACTGTAAGCCTAACCATAACCCTAAACCTACCCGTAACCCTAACCCACACCTCTACGGCAACCCTAACCCTAACACTAATCCTAACCCTAACCCGTCCCGTAACCCTAACCCTAACCTGTACCGAAACCTTACCCTAATCATAACCCTAACCTGTACCGCAACCCTCACCATATCCCGACAACTAACCGTAACCTATACCGTAACCCTAACGCTAACCCTCACCCTAACCTGTACCATAACCCTAACCCTAATGCTAACCCTACCCGTAACCCTAACACACAACTGTACGGTAACCCTAACCCTAACGCTAATCCTAACCGTAACCCTTACCTGTACCGTAACACTTCACCTAACCCTAAACCTAACCTGTACCGTAACCCTAACCCTAACCCAAACCTGTACCGTAACCCTAACCCAAATCCGAACCCTAACTTGTACAGAAACCCTGACCCTAAACTGTAACATAACACTAAACCTAACCCTAACCCTAACCCTAAACTGTACCGTAACCCTACCACTAACCCTAACCCTAACCTGTACTGTAAACGTAACACTAACCCTAACCCGAACCCTACCCTGTACCATAAACCTAACCCTCACCCTAACCCTAGCCTGTACAGTAACCCTAACCCAATCCCTGACCCTAATCCTAACCTGTACCGTAATCCTAACCCTAAACCTAATCGTAACCCTAACTTGTTCCGTAATCCTATCCCTAACCCTAACCATGACCCAACCTGTACCGTAACGTAAACCTAAACCTAACCTCTACCGTAAACCTAACCCTAACACTAAAGCTAACAATAACCTGTACCGTAATCCTAACCCAAATCGTAACCCTAACCCTAACCCTAACCTGTACCATAACACTAAAACTAAACCTAACCCTAATCCAAACCTGTACCGTAACGCTAACCCTATCCCTAAACTGTACGGCAACCCTAACCCTACCCTAACACTAACCCTACCCTAACCTGTATGGTAACCCTAACACTTATCCTAAACCTAACCTGTACCGCAAACCTAACCCTAACCCTAACCCGAACCCTAAAACAATCCCTGAACCTAACCTGTACGAAAACCCTAACCCTAACACTAAACCTAAATCTAACCTGTTCGGTAACCCTAACCCTACCCCTAAACCTAACGCTAACCTGTACCGTACCCTAACAATAACCCTAACCCTAACCCTAAACCTAACTTGTATGGTAACCCTAACCGTAACCCTAACCCTAAACTGTACCACACTCTAACCCTAACCCTAACCCTAACCTCAACGGTAACCCTAACCCTAACCCTAACACTAACATGTACCGCAACCCTAACCCTAACATTAAACCTAACCCTAACCCTAACCATTACCGTAACCCGAACCTGTACCGTAACCCTCACCATAACACTAAAACCAACCATAAGCCTAACCGTAACCACTACCGTAACCCTAACCCTAACAATAACCCTAACCCTAACCCTAACTTGTACCATAACACTAACCCTAACCCTACCGTGAACCATAACCCTAACCCTAAACCTATCCCTACCAGTAACCTTAAACAACAACTGTACCACAACCCTAACCGTAACCCAGCCCTAACCCAAACCATAACCATAACCCTTACCTGTACCGTAACGCTAACCCTAACCGTAACTCTTACCTGTACCGTAACACTAAACCTAACTTTAAACCTAACCTACCTTACCCTAACCAAAAACCTAACCGTAACCCTAACTTGTTCCATAACCCTAATCCTAACCCTAACCCTAACATGTACCACAACCATAGCCTAACCCTTATCGTAACCTGTACCGTAACCCTAAACCTAACCCTAACCCTAACCCTAACCTTAACCTGTACCGCAACCCTAACACTAACCCTAACCTGTACGGTAACACTAAACATACCCCTAACCCTCAGCTGTACCACATCCTTAACCCTAACCCTAACCTAACCCTTACCCTAACGCTAACCCTGACCCTAACCTGTACGGTAACCCTAACTCTAAACCTATCCCTAACCCAAACCCTAACCTGTACCGTAACCCTAACCCTACCCCTCAACCTAACCCTAACCTGTTCTGTAACCCTAAACATAACCCTAACCCAAAACCAAACCCTAACCCTAACCCTAAACCTTACCTATATAGTAACCCTAACCCAAAACCTAATCCTAACCCTAACTTGTACCATAACCCTAAACCTAACACTAACCCTACACCTAACGCTAACCTATAACGTAACCCTAACCCTAAACCTTACCGTAACCCTAACTTGTACCGTAACACTAACCCTAAATCTAACACTTACCTGAAACGTAACCTTAACCCTAACCCTAACCCTAAACTGTACCGTAACACTAACCCTAACCCTAAACCTAACCAGAACCTGTACCGTAACCCTAACCCTAAACCTAACCCTAACCCGAAACCTAACCCTAACCTGTACCATAACCCTATACCTAACCCTAACCTGTACCGTAACCCTAACCCTATCCCTAACCCTAAATCTAAACCTCTCATATCCCCGAACCGTAACCCTAAACCTAACCTCTATGGCAAACCTAACCCTAACCGGTACACTAACCCTAACCCTAACCTGTACCATAACACTAAACCTTACCCTAACACTACCCCTAACCCGAAACCTAACCTTTACAATAACCTAACCCTAAGCCTAACCCGAACCCTAACCCTAACCTGTACCATAACCCTCAACGTAACCCTAACCCTAACCCTAACCTGTACCCTAAACCTAACCTTAACCCTAACCCTAACCTGTAACGTAAGCCTAACCCTACCCCTAACCCTAACCGTAACACTTACAGGTCCCATAAAACTAACCCTAACCCTAAACCTAACCTGTACAGTAACCCTAACCATAACACTAACCCTACCCCTAACCCTAAACCTAAACCTAAACTGTATCGTAAACCTAACCCTAAACCTAACCCTAACCCTACACTATACCGTAACCCTAAGCCTAACCCTAACCCTAGCTCTAAACTTAACCTGTAACCTAACCCTAACCATAACTCTAAACTCTATGCCATACCTAACCCTAACCCTAACACTAACCCTATCCCTATCGATAACCCTAAACTAGTGCAACCCTAACCCTAACCCTAACCCTAACCCTAACCAGTACGGTAACCCTAAACCTACACCTAGACCTAAACCTAACCAGTACCGTAACCCTAACCCTAACCCAAACCCTAACCCTAACCCTAACCCTAAACCTAACCTGTACCGTAAACCTAACCCTAAACCTAAACCTAACCCTAACCTGTACCATAACCCTTTCAGTAACCCTCACCCTAACCGTAACCCTAAACTGTACCGTAACCCTAACCCTACCCTTAAACCTAACGCTAACCTGTACCGTACACTAACAATAACCCTAACCCTAACCTTAACCCTAACCCTAACCTGTACGGTAACCCTAACCGTAACCCTAACCCTAAAGAGTACCTCACTCTAACCCTAACCCTAACCCTAACCTCAACGGTAACCCTAACCCTAACTCTAACACTAACATGTACCGCAACCCTAACCCTAACATTAAACCTAACCCTAACCCTAACCATTACCATAACCCGAACCTGTACCGTAACCCTCACCATAACCCTAAAACCAACCATAAGCCTAACCCGAACCACTACCGTAAACCTAACCCTAACAATAACCCTAAACCTAACCCTAACTTGTACCATAACACTAACCCTAACCCTACCGTGAACCGTAACCCTAACCCTAAACCTAACCCTACCAGTAACCTTAAACAACAACTGTACCACAACCCTAACCGTAACCCAGCCCTAACCCAAACCATAACCATAACCCTTACCTGTACCGTAACACTAACCCTAACCGTAACCCTTACCTGTACCGTAACACTAAACCTAACTTTAAACCTAACCTACCTTACCCTAACTCTAAACCTAACCGTAACCCTAATTGTTAAATAACCCTAATCCTAACCCTAACCCTAACATATACCACAACAATTAGCCTAACCCTTATCGTAACCTGTACCGTAACCCTAAACCTAACCCTAACCCTAACCCTAACCTTAACCTGTACCGCAACCCTAACACTAACCCTAACCTGTACGGTAACACTAAACATACCCTAACCCTCAGCTGTACCACATCCCTAACCCTAACCCTAACCTAACCCTTACCCTAACGCTAACCCTGACCCTAACCTGTACCGTTACCCTAATCCTAACCCTAAAACTAACCATAACCTGTACCGTAACTGTAACCCTAACCCTAAACCAAACCCTAAACCTAACCTGTACCATAACCCTAAACCTAACCCTAACCTGTACCGTAAACCTAACCCTAACCCTAACATTAACGCTAACCCTAACCCTAAACCTAACGTGTAACGTAACCCTAACCGCAACCCTAATCCCAAAACTAACCCTAACCCTAACCACTACCGTAACCCTAACCCTACCCCAAATTTAACCCTGAACTGTATCGTTAACCTAACCCTAACGCTAAACCTAACCCTAACACTTACCTGCACCATAAGCCTACCCCTAACCCTACCCCTAACCGTATCCCTAACCCTAGCTCTAAACCTAACCTGTAACCTAACCCTAACCATAGCTCTAAACTCTATGGCAAACCTAACCCTAACCCTAACACTAACCCTTACCCTAACCATAACCCTAATCCTATCCTGTACCGTAACCCTAACACTAACCCTAACCCTAAACGTAATCCTGACGTGCACCGTAACCCTAAACCTAACCTTAACCCTAACCCTAACGCTAACCTATACCGTAACCCTAGCCCTAAACTGAACCGTAACCCTAACGTGGTCCGTAACTCTAAACCTAACCCTAAACCTAAACTTAAACCTGACCTATACCGTAACCCTAACCCTAACCCTGACCTGTACCATAAACGTAACACTAACCCTAAAACTAACCATAACCTGTACCATAACCCTAACCCTAAAGTTACCCTCACTGTAACCCTAACCCTAACCTGTACCGTAACCCTAAACCTAACCCTAAACCTATCCCTAACCTGTACCGCAAACCTAACCCTAAACCAAAGCCTAACCCTAACCCTGAACATAACCTGTACGGTAACCCTAACACTAACCCTAACCCTAAACCTAAGTTGTACCGTAACCCTAACCCTAAACCTAACCCTAACCCTAAACCTAACCTGTACCGTAACCCTGACCCTAACCGTATCCCTAACCTGTACCGAAACCCTAACCCTAATCCTAAACTGTAGTGTAACCCTTCCAGTAACACTAAACCTAACCTGTACTGTGACCCTAACCCTAACCCTAACCCTAACACTAACCTGTGCCGTAACCCTAACCCTAACACTAAACCTCACCCTAACTTGTATCGAAACCCTAACCATAACCCTAACCCGACACTTACAGAAATCCTAACCCTAACCCTAACATGTACCGTAACCCTAACCCAAACCCTAAACCTAACCCTAATGCTAACTTATACCTTAACCCTAACCCTAAACCTAACCGTAACCCTAACTTATTCCGTAACCCTAATCCTAACCCTAACCCTAACATGTACCACAACCCTTAGCCTAACCCTAATCGCAACCTGTACCGTAACCCTAACCCTAACCCTAACCTGTACCGCAACCCTAACACTAACCCTAAACCTGTACGGTAACCCTAAACATACTCCTAACCCTCAGCTGTACCACATGCCTAACCCTAACGCTAACCTAACCCTAACCCTAACCCTAACCCTGACCCTAACCTGTACGGTAACCCTAACTCTAAACCTATCCCTAACCTGAACACTAACCTGTACCGTAACCCTAACCCTACCGCTCAACCTAACCCTAACCTTTACAGTAACCATAACCCTAACCCTAACCCTAAACCTAAACCTTACCTGTACAGTAACCCTAACCCAAAACCTAACCCTAACCCTAACCTGTATCATAACCCTAAACCTAACACTAACCCTAACCCTAACGCTAACCTATAACGTAACCCTAACCCTAAACCTTACCATAACCCTAACTTGTACCGTAACCCTAATCCTAAATCTAACCCTTACCTGTAATGTAACCCTAACCCTAACCCTAACCCTAAACTGTACCGTAACACTAACCCTAACCCTCAACCTAACCATAACCTGTACCGTAACCCTAACCCTAAACCTAACCCTAACCCCAACCCCTAACCCTAACCAGTACCGTAACCCTAACCCTAACCTGTACCGTAACACTAACCCTATCCCTAACCCTAAATCTAAACCTCCCTGTACCTGAACCGTAACCCTAAACCTAACCTCTATGGCAAACCTAACCCTAACCAGTACAGTAACCCGAACCCTAAACTGTACCGTAACACTAAACCTAACCCTAACACTACCCCTCACCCTAAACCTAATCTGTAAAATAACCTAAACCTAAGCCTAACCCGAACCCTAACCCTAACCTGTACCATAACGCTGAACGTAACCCTAACCCTAACCCTAACCCTAAACTGTACCGTAACCCTAAACTTAACCCTAACCCAAAACTGTAACGTAACCCTACCCCTAACCCTAACCCTGACCGTAATCCTTACCTGTCCCATAAAACTAACCCTAACCCTAAAATTAACTGTACCGTAACCCTAACCCTAACCCTAACCCTAACCCTAAACTGTATCGTAAACCTAACCCTAACCCTACACTGTACCGTAACACTAACCCTAACCCTAACACTACCTCTATACTTAACCTGTAACCTAACCTAACCATAACTCTAAACTTCTATGCCAAAACGTAACCGTAACCCTAAACCTAACCCTAAACTTTAACCTGACCTGTACCGAAACCCTAACCCTAACCGTAACCCTAACCTGTACCGTAACCCTAACCATAACCCTAAACCCAACACTAAGCCTAACCCTAACCACTACCATCAACCTAACGGTAACCATAAACCTAAACCTAACCCTAAAACTAAACTATACCGTTTCCCTCACCCTAAGCCTAACCCTAACCATAACCTGTACTGTAACCCTAAACCTAACCCAAACCTAAGCCTAACCTGTACCATAAACCCTAACTCTAACCCTAACTCTAACCCTAACCCTAACATTAACCTGTACTATAACCCAAACCCTAACACTAACCCTAAACCTAACCTGTACCATAACCCTAACCCTAACCCAAACCCTAAACCTAACCCTAAACCTAACCCCAACCAGTACCGTAACCATACCACTAACCCTAACCCTAACCTGTACTGTAAACCTAACCCTAACCCTAACCCTAACCCTAACGCTAACCTGTACCGTAACCCTAAACCTAACCCTAACCCTAACCTTAACCCTAACGTGTACCATAATCCTAAACCTAACGCTCACCCTAACCCTAACCGGTACCGAAAACCCTAAACTTACCCTAACCCTAAACCTAATCCTAACCCTAACCCTAACCCTAACCCTAACCTGTACCGTAACCCTAAACTTAACCCTAACCGTAAACTGTAACGTAACCCTACCCCTGACCGTAATCCTTACCTGTACCATAAAACTAACCCTAACCTTCAACTTAACTGTACCGTAACCCTAACCCTAACCCTAACCGTAACTCTAACCCTAAACTGTTTCGTAAACCTAACCCGAACCCTACACTGTACCGTAACCCTAACCCTAACCCTAACCCTAACCCTAACCCTACCTCTATACTTAACCTGTAACCTAACCCTAACCATAACTCTAAACTCTATGCCAAACCTAACCCTAACCCTAACACTAACCCTATCCCTATACATAAACCTAAACTGTAGCACAAACCTAAACCTAACCCTAACCCTAACCCTAACCCTAACCAGTACGGTAACCCTAACCCTAAACCTAAACCTAAACCTAAACCGAACCGGTACCGTAACCCTAACCCTAGCCCTAACCCTAACCCTAACCCTAACCCTAAACCTTTCCTGTACCGTAAACCTAACCCTAAACCTAAACCTAAACCTAACCTGTACCGTAACCCTTTCAGTAACCCAAACCTAACCATAACCCTAATCCGTACGGTAAACTTAAACCTAACCCTAACCCTAACGCTAACATATACTGTAACGCGAACCCTAAAACTAACCGTAACCCTAACTTGTACCGTAACCCTAACCCTAAAACTTACCCTAAACTTTAACCTGACCTGTACCGTAACCCTAACCCTAACCGTAAACCTAACCTGTACAGTAAACCTAACCATAACCCTAAACCCAACACTAAGCCTAACCCTAACTACTACCGTAACCCTAACCCTAACCATAAACCTAAACCTAACCCTAAAACTAAACTATACCGTTTCCCTCACCCTAAGCCTAACCCTAACCCTAACCTGTACTGTAACCCTAAACCTAACCCAAACCTAAGCCTAACCTGTACCATAAACCCTAACTCTAACGCTAACTCTAACCCTAACCCTAACATTAACCTGTACTATAACCCTAACCCTAACCCTAACCCTAACCCCAACCTGTACCGTAACCATACCACTAACCCTAACCCTAACCTGTACTGTAACCTAACCCTAACCCTAACCCTAACCCTAACGCTAACCTGTACCGTAACCCTAAACCTAACCCTAACCCTAACCTTAACCCTTACATGTACCATAACCCTAAACCTAACGCTCACCCTAACCCTAACCAGTACCGAAACCCTAAACATACCCTAACCCTAAACCTAATCCTAACCCTAACCCTAACCCTATCCCTAACCCAACCTGTACTATAAACCTAACCCTAACCCTAACTCTAACCCTAATGCTAACCTGTACCGTAACCCTACCCTAACCTTAACCCTAACGTGTACCATAACCCTATACCTAATGCTCACCCTAACCCTAACCGGTACCGAAACCCTAAACTTACCCTAACCCTAAACCTAATCCTAACCATAACCCTAACCCTAACCTGAATCGTAACCCTAACCCTAACCCAAAGCCTAACCCTAACCCGTACCGTAAACCTAACCCTAACCCTAACCATAACCCAAACCTGTACCGTAACCCTAAAACTAAAAGTAATCCTATCACTAAGCATAAACTATACCGTAACCCTAACCCTAAACCTAACCGTAACCCTAACTTATTCCGAAACCCTAATCCTAACCCTAAACCTAACATGTACCACAACCCTTAGCCTAACCCTATTCGCAACCTGTACCGTAACCCTAACCCTAACCCTAACCCTAACCCTAACCCTAACCTGTACCGCAACCCTAACACTAACCCTAACCTGTACGGTAAACCTAAACATACCCCTAACCCTCAGCTGTACCACATGCCTAACCCTAACGCTAACCTAACCCTAACCCTAACCCTAACCCTGACCCTAACCTGTACGGTAACCCTAACTCTAAACCTATCCCTAACCTGAACACTAACCTGTACCGTAACCCTAACCCTACCGCTCAACCTAACCCTAACCTGTACCGTAACCCTAATCATAACCCTAAACCCAACATTAAGACTAACCCTAACCACTACCGTAACCCTAAGCCTAACCATAAACCTAAACCTAACCCTAAAACTAAACTATACCGTTTCCCTCACCCTAAGCCTAACCCTAACACTAACCTGTATTGTAACCCTAAACCTAAACCAAACCTAAGCCTAACCTGTATCATAAACCCTAACTCTAACCCTAACTCTAACCCTAACCCTAACATTAACCTGTACTATAACCCTAACCCTAACACTAACCCTAAACCTAACCTGTACCATAACCCTAACCCTAACCCAAACCCTAACCCTAACCCTAACCCTAACCCCAACCTGTACCGTAACCATACCACTAACCCTAACCCTAACCTGTACTGTAAACCTAACCCTAACCCTAACCCTAACGCTAACCTGTACCGTAACCCTAAACCTAACCCTAACCCTAACCTTAACCCTAACGTGTACCATAACCTTAAACCTAACGCTCACCCTAACCCTAACCGGTACCGAAACCCTAAACTTACCCTAACCCTAAACCTAATCCTAACCCTAACCCTAACCCTAACCTGAATCGTAACCCTAACACTAACACAAAGCCTAACCCTAACCTGTACCGTAAACCTAACCCTAACCCTAACCATAACTCTAACCTGTACCGTAACTCTAAAACTAACACTAACCCTATCACTAAGCCTAAACTATACCATAACCAAACCCTAAACCTAACCATAGCCCTAACTAGTACCGTAAACGTAACCCTAACACTAACACTAACCCTAACCTGTAACATAACACTAACCCTAAACCTAACCCTAACCTGTACCGTTACCCTAATCCTAACCCTAAAACTAACCATAACCTGTACCGTAACCGTAACCCTAACCCTAAACCAAACCCTAAACCTAACCTGTACCATAACCCTAAACCTAACCGTAACCGTAACCTGTACCGAAACCCTAAACCTAAACCTAACTCCTAAGATGTACCGCAACCTTAACCCTAACCCTAAACCTAACCCTAAACTGTACGGTAACCCTAACCCTAACCCTAACCCTAACCTGTACCCCGTAAACCTAACCCTAACCCTAACCTGTACCGTAACACTAACCCTATCCCTAACCCTAAATCTAAACCACTCCTGTACCTGAACCGTAACCCTAAACCTAACCTCTATGGCAAACCTAACCCTAACCGGTACAGTAACCCGAACCCTAAACTGTACCGTAACACTAAATCTAACCCTAACACTAGCCCTCACCCTAAACCTAATCTGTAAAATAACCTAACCCTAAGCCTAACCCGAACGCTAACCCTAACCTGTACCATAACGCTGAACGTAACCCTAACCCTAACCCTAACCCTAAACTGTACCGTAACCCTAAACTTAACCCTAACCCTAAACTGTAACGTAACCCTACCCCTAACCCTAACCCTGACCGTAATCCTTACCTGTCCCATAAAACTAACCCTAACCTTAAACTTAACTGTACCGTAACCCTAACCCTAACCTTAACCCTAACCCTAAACTGTTTCGTAAACCTAACCCTAACCCTACACTGTACCGTAACCCTAACCCTAATACTAACCCTAACACTACCTCTATACTTAACCTGTAACCTAACCCTAACCATAACTCTAAACTCTATGCCAAACGTAACCGTAACCCTAAACCTAACCCTAAACTTTAACCTGACCTGTACCGTAACCCTAACCCTAACCGTAACACTAACCTGTACCGTAACCCTAACCATAACCCTAAACCCAACACTAAGCCTAACCCTAACCACTACCTTAAACCTAACGGTAACCATAAACCTAAACCTAACCCTAAAACTAAACTATACCGTTTCCCTCACCCTAAGCCTAACCCTAAACATAACCTGTACTGTAACCCTAAACCTAACCCAAACCTAAGCCTAACCTGTACCATAAACCCTAACTCTAACCCTAACTCTAACCCTAACCCTAACATTAACCTGTACTATAACCCAAACCCTAACACTAACCCTAAACCTAACCTGTACCATAACCCTAACCCTAACCCAAACCCTAAACCTAACCCTAAACCTAACCCCAACCAGTACCGTAACCATACCACTAACCCTAACCCTAACCTGTACTATAAACCTAACCCTAACCCTAACCCTAACCCTAACGCTAACCTGTACCGTAACCCTAAACCTAACCCTAACCCTAACCTTAACCCTAACGTGTACCATAACCCTAAACCTAACGCTCACCCTAACCCCAACCGGTACCGAAACCCTAAACTTACCCTAACCCTAAACCTAATCCTAACCCTAACCCTAACCCTAACCCTAACCTGTACCGTAACCCTAAACTTAACCCTAACCCTAAACTGTAACGTAACCCTACCCCTGACCGTAATCCATACCAGTACCATAAAACTAACCCTAACCTTCAACTTAACTGTACCGTAACCCTAACCCTAACCCTAACCGTAACTCTAACCCTAAACTGTTTCGTAAACCTAACCCGAACCCTACACTGTACCGTAACCCTAACCCTAACCCTAACCCTAACCCTAACCCTACCTCTATACTTAACCTGTAACCTAACCCTAACCATAACTCTAAACTCTATGCCAAACCTAACCCTAACCCTAACACTAACCCTATCCCTATCCATAACCCTAAACTGTAGCACAAACCTAAACCTAACCCTAACCCTAACCCTAACCCTAACCAGTACGGTAAACCTAACCCTAAACCTAAACCTAAACCTAAACCTAACCGGTACCGTAACCCTAAACCTAGCCCTAACCCTAACCCTAACTCTAACCCTAAACCTTTCCTGTACCGTAAACCTAACCCTAAACCTAAACCTAACCCTAACCTGTACCATAACCCTTTCAGTAACCCAAACCTAACCATAACCCTAATCTGTACGGTAAACTTAAACCTAACCCTAACCCTAACGCTAACCTATACTGTAACGCTAACCCTAAAACTAACCGTAACCCTAACTTGTACCGTAAACCTAACCCTAAACCTAACCCTAAACTTTAACCTGACCTGTACCGTAACCCTAACCCTAACTGTAACCCTAACCTGTACCGTAACCCTGACCATAACCCTAAACCCAACACTAAGCCTAACCCTAACCACTCCCGTAACCCTAACCCTAACCATAAATCTAAACCTAACCCTAAAACTAAACTATACCGTTTCCCTCACCCTAAGCCTAACCCTAACCATAACCTGTACTGTAACCCTAAACTTAACCCAAACCTAAGCCTAACCTGTACCATAAACCCTAACTCTAACCCTAACTCTAACCCTAACCCTAACATTAACCTGTACTATAACCCTAAACCTAACCCTAACCCTAACCCCAACCTGTACCGTAACCATACCACTAACCCTAACCCTAACCTGTACTGTAAACCTAACCCTAACACTAACCCTAACGCTAACCTGTACCGTAACCCTAAACCTAACCCTAACCCTAACCTTAACCCTACGTGTACCATAACCCTAAACCTAACGCTCACCCTAACCCTAACCGGTACCGAAACCCTAAACATACCGTAACCCTAAAACTTATCCTAACCCTAACCCTAACCCAAACCCTAACCCTAACC
>JAEUCK010009737.1:0-65962 GCA_017311455.1 Otocyon megalotis megalotis | reverse complement strand
CAGGGCATGATCCTGGAGACCCATGATCCAGTTCCCACATTGGGCTTCCTGCAGGGAGCCTGCTTCACCCTCTGCCTGTGCCTCTGCGTCTCTTTCTCTGTCTCTGTCTCTCTCTCTGTGTCTTTCATGATTAAATAAATAAAATCCTTAAAAAAAAACAAACAAAACTTCACTCCAGATCACTGTTAACACATGACAATCCATCCAGTGTTACTAATTAGAACATATAATTTCAAATGCACTCTAAAGACACCACTGCCACATCACGATGATTCTTAGTCAAAATACCCATTATAAGCATTCAAGAACCATTCTTGTTTCTCAGAGGTAATTTTCTGTGAATTCTGTTCTCAATGCCTTTTTAAATTTTTTTAAAGATTTTATTTATTTAATCATAAGAGACACAGAGACAGAAGCAGAGACCTAGGCAGAGGGAGAAGCAGTCTTTTAGTGAGGACTCTAAGAGTATAACACATAAAGATAAAAAACGTGGGACACCTGGGTGGCTCAGCAGTTGAGCGCTTGCTTCTGCCCAGGGCGTGATCCTGGGGTCCCTACATGGAACCTGCTTCTTTCTCTGCCTGTGTCTCTGCCTCTCTCTCTCTCTGTCTCATGAATAAATAAAATCTTAAAAGAAAAAAAGATAAATAACTTGCTCCAAATTATGTATTATGTGATAACTATTAAACAGTCATGTCTGAATAAAGGCCCCCCCGCCCATGTTTATCTAAATTAAAGACATTGAAAAAGGATTGATTATGTATTGGTGGAAGAATAATGAACCCTCTGAAAAAGACTTCCCAAATCAGTCACATTTAGAATTTTTTAAAAGATTTTACTTATTCATGAGAGACAGACAGAGAGAGGCAGAAACACAGGCAGAGAGAGAAGCAGGCTCCTCACAGGGAGCCCGATGTGGGACCGGGCCCCGGACTCTGGGATCATGCCCTGAGCCAAAGGAGACTCTCAACCGCTGAACCACCCAGGCGTCCCATATTTAAAATTTTTAGCTTTCTTTCTCCATGTCTAACTTTCAGACATGTCTCAGTGAATGACTGATCCAATCTTATATTTCCTATGGTTTGAATGATTATTTTCAGGATGGACTAGGGGGAGTTTCCAAAATTTGCAAATGTCCTTTCAGAGAACAGGTATGCATGAAAATGGAATTTGGCCCTCGGGTTCAAAGATACCGTTCGTTCTGCCAATGTGACTCACGTAAGGTGGGGTTTCCCCCCTAATGTTTTATATCCTTGACCTCTTCTGGTAGTTGAGATTTCATTATGGGTGATTTTCCTAGTTTGGTTATATCCATCGAAACATCCTTCCTGCTTTTCCCTCCCCCATCTCTTTCCCAGACATTCATTAATTATAAATACTCAGGGCCACAGCTTTTGGATCTTCCTATATAACAATCTTCTTTGCCTGTCTTTGCTAACAAGCCTAGGGTGTTATGGAAAGACACAACTAAAAGATACAAGATAAGTTTTTCCACTTACTAAGCTCACATGCATGTACATTAAAATGCTAATTTGCAAAATTAATACCTATCATAGGACATCAGCAACTGAGGAATTGGAAGTACTTAGGGCTTTGCTCTTCCATGGAGACAAAAAAGGACCAAATTACCTTTTAGAATGCTCCAGAAGCCAATGAGGAGAGCACAGCATCCCCAGGCAAGTACAAATGAAGAAAGTCCGTATCAGAGAGACAAAGGAAGTTTTTGACACTTGCTCCTTGCAGCTAGCTGCTCAACCTGTCACTCCATAGCAACATTGTGAGAAAACTCTTACAAAAGAGTGGCCTGTATGTTCAATGATCTGGCTCCATTATAGCTGCCTGAGGAACTTGTTTCTGTCATGCATGACATGGAAAAAAGAGAATGAGAACACCCTCTGGAAGCAGTGTGGTAGCTGCTCAGACAAAAGGCGGGCATTTGTTCAAACAATGGAGAGATAATAGGGCTGAAGGGAAAGAGCCAGGAAGATATCATGAGCTATAAAGCAGTAACTGCCCGTTTGTAACATGTAAATAACAAAAACTCAGACATGACAAATGCCCAGCATATGTGTGACAGGTGCCAGGATTACTATTATGTGTGTTCTCTACAAAGAAAGTACATAATCCTGGGCCGAGAAGCTGTTTTTCTATTTCTTTCTTTTTTTTTTTTTTTTTTTAAATTTATTTATGATAGTCACACACAGAGAGAGAGAGAGAGACACAGGCAGAGGGAGAAGCAGGCCCCATGCACCGGGAGCCTGACGTGGGATTCGATCCCGGGTCTCCAGGATCACGCCCTGAGCCAAAGGCAGGCGCCAAACCGCTGCGCCACCCAGGGATCCCTGTTTTTCTATTTCTTTTTTTTCTTTTTCTTTTTTCTGTTTTCGTAATTCACAAATGTCAACAGAAGATCACATGACACAAAGAAATAGAAAAATGTCAGGCAGCCCGGGTGGCTCAGTGGTTTAGTGCCACCTTCAGCCCCGGGGCCTGATCCTGGAGACCCAGGATCGAGTCCCACGTTGGGCTCCCTGTGTGGAGCCTGCTTCTCCCTCGGCCTGTGTCTCTGCCTCTCTCATGAATAAATAAATAAAATCTTGAAAAAAAAGAAAAGAAAAGAAAAAAGAAAAGAAAAGAAAAAAGAAAAGACAAATGTGTTCCAGTCACAGGAACAAAATATATACCCCAAACTGACGCTAGATTAATGAGGAACTATTAATTGGATAACAGAGAATTAACTATCATAAAGATGTACCTGGAGAAATGAAGAGAAAACAGATCTCAGAAAACTGTGGGACCAAAATGTAAACAAAAGAGACAAAGTATAACCATCAACCAACCAGGAATTGTGAGCCGAAGAGTACAATCACTGAACTGAAAAATACACTAAGGAGGGATGCCTGGGTGGCTTCCCAGTTGAGCTTCTGCCTTTCGCTCAGGTCATGACACTGAGGTCCAGGATCGAGTGGCACATCGGGCTCCCTACAGGGAGCTTGCTTCTACCTCTGCCTGTGTCTCTGCCTCTCTCTGTGTCTCTCATGAATAAATAAATAAAATCTTTTAAAAATTAAATTTAAAAAATAAAAGGGAGAGGGGAAGAAGATTGTGGGGAAGAATGCATCTCCATCATTTCCAGAAATGACCTCATTACGAGAAGTGTCCTGGAGCCTCCGTTAACTCCAGGGGCCTTCAGAAGCTTAGGAGTCTGCAAAACACAGCCCGAGGTCTGGTCTCTGGACCAGCCATGTCTTCTCTGGAGACTTGCTAGAAATGTATCAAACCCCACCCCAGGGCTCCTGCTTCAGAAATTGTGTCCGGGGGGATCCCTGGGTGGCTCAGTGGTTGGGCGCCTGTGATCCTGGTGTCTGGGGATCGAGTCCCACGTCAGGCTCCCTGCATGGAGCCTGCTTCTCCCTCTGCCTGCGTCTCTGCCTCTTTCTCTCTGTGTCTCCCATGAATCAATCAATCAATCAATCAATTAAATTAAAAAAAAAGAAAGAAAGAAATTGTGTCCTAACAAGCCCTCCAGGTGATTCAAAAACACCCAAAAGATTGAGATCCACTGCAACAGTGGGCTGATAGGGCTTTTGGAGGGTGAAGGGATGACAAGGCAAAGATCGCACCAGACGGAGTTAAACAGGTGAGGAAAACTTTATGCAAGACTAAAGCAAAAAGGAGTGAGTTCAGAACAACTCAGTCTGAACTCCATTGCCCTGAAGCAGAGGAGGGAGGGCTTTTAAAGGCTGGGGTGAGCTAGCGGCAAAATACTAGAGAACATTGGTGGGAGAAGGGTGTGTGGGGGTCACGGTCCCTTTGTGTTTGCTAATCAACGTCTCTTATTTTATGACCGGAGGGAGTTTTACAACTTGGAGCCAGAGGTCCTGCTGAAGTTAGCCTCCTGGCCTCCCACAGAGACTGGAGATGCGCGAATTATCTCCTTTGGTGATTACATTTCAAAGAGATGGTCCCTAGGTCCTAGAGAAAGACATTCCTAGGTCGTAAAATTGGCAAGAGGCCTTAAAGAGGATTTATGTACATCTCAGAGGGGGCAGAGAAAGAATTTACAAGTTTTCTAATGAAAATGCTCTAAGAAAGGAGCCTGTCTGGAGTTTTCAGAAAAGCTGATGGGAATGGGAAGGCTGTTTTGGTCAGGGGGTGGGGGAGGGGGCAAGCAAGACGCTTGGCACCACGAGGGAAAGTCGTCCCCTCTTGGAATTGAGTTCACCCCTGAATTCTCCTGCTTCTCTTTGCATCTTACCCCCAGCTCGTGACCACATCCCATAGGCCGTGTTGGAGGTGACGGACAGAGGCCTTTCATCCTATTCCAAGACCCTTCCTCCGGGTGCTGGACAGGAGGGAGGCGGGCGGAGGGCAGAGTGGGGTGGGATGGAGAAACCCGCCTGCACAAAGCCTCGTCCCTCTCGGTTCTGCTGGGTTCATTTCTCTCCTGGGAAAGCAGACGGGGACACCCAGAGAGGGAGGGCGGCGTGGGCTCCACTTGCTTGCTTGTCTCTAAGGGTTTGCCGAAGAGCAGCGCCGGTCGGGCCGGACTCTGGGTTACAGAGGACGACAGCTGGCTTTGCTAGGGGCCTTTCAGATCGCCTGCCTTCTGGCTTGGGGGCGAGGGAGGCCGCTTTGTCTTGGAATGGCAAGGTGGCAGCTGTTCCCCGAAGTGCAGCCAAGAGGCCTGGCATGGGGCCTCGGTTGGTGCGCCAGGGGCCTTGGCCGGGGAGGCTGAGCAGCCCCTCGGGCCCAGCTCCCCAACCCACGCGCCCTCGAGCACCTTCGCTCAGCTAAGCTGCCTGCTGCCCAGCGGAGCACTGAGGCTGCCAGGGCCCCCGACTGATGCTTCGCAGTTTCTTATCAAAGGATATAACTCAGGAACTGCCAGATGCAAGAGATGCACGGGGCGAGGCATTTGGGAAGGGGCGAGGACCTTCCACAAGCCCTCTCAGAGAGCCACCGTCCCCACGCCTCCATGTGTTCACCCACCTAGGAGCTCTCAACCTGTCCTTTTAGGTTTTTATGGAGGCTCCATTAGGTAGGGACGATTGATTGTATCACTGGCCATTGGTGATTGATTCAACCTCCAGTCTCTTTCCTCCCTGGAGTGGGGTGTGTGTGTGTGTGTGTGTGTCTGTGAGTTCTAACCTTCTAATCACAGGGTTGGTTCTCCTGGCAACCAGCCCCCCATCCTCATGGGCTCTCTAAAATTCATCTCATTCACATAACTCAGGTGAAGTTGAAAAAGGTTTGTTATAAATAATAAGACACTCTTTTCCCCTTCACAGCTCTGGAGCCACTTCAGGAACCAAGGCCGAAAAGACCAAATATTATAACAGAAGATGATCCCATTGCTCTAATCACCTTGGAGATTCCAAGGGCTTTAGGAGCTCTGTGCCGGAAACTAGGGACAAGCACCAAATGTATATTTCTTTTTTTTTTTTTAAGATTATTTATTTATTTATTCATAGAAATGCAGAGAGAGAGAGAGAGAGAGAGAGGCAGAGACACAGGCAGAGGGAGAAGCAGGCTCCACGCAGGGAGCCCGACACAGGACTCTATCCCCAGTCCCCAGGATCAGGCCCTGGGCCGAAGGCAGGCACTAAACCACTGAGCCACCCAGGGATCCCCAATAAAATCCTTAAAAGAAAAATAAGAATACTTTGAGGGGCTCCTGGGTGGCTCAGTCAGCTGAGCAACAGACTCTTAGTTACAGCTCAGGTTATGATCAGGGTCATGAGACTGAGCCCAGCGTTGGGCTCTGTGTTTAGCATGAAATCTGCTCAAGGCTGTGTGCGCTCTCTCAAAAAAAGAAAAGTCCTTCAAAAGGCCTTTTGGAAGTACGTGGTGGGACCCTCATGTGCGGAGGGTTGTGGAAAAATTGCACCACTGCATGGGTGTTCAGTCACATGAGCTCCACAGCATTGTCCTGGAGGCTTGCACCCAGGAGGGCAGGAGGGCTCTGGGGGCCAGATAACTTGGAGAGGAGGAAAGGTAGAGAAGAGTCTCTGTGTAGGAAGACGACCTGAACAAAACCGGCCGAGTTGGAACCCAAGGGGGAAGATGGCCCTTGCTATTAAGGAATGTTCAGTTTTAATCATTTCTAGACTTAACGCTCTTCTGTGGGTCTCCTCCTTTATCTGCAGATACAGGCACACCTCAGAGATGTCATGGGTTGGTTTCCAGGCCACCCCAGTAAAGGGAATGTCATGATAAAACAAGTCAAATGGATGGTTTGGTTTCCCAGCGCATATAAAAGTTATGTTTATACACTGTACTGAGGATGATCAAGTGTGCAGTGACATTATGTCTGAAAAAACGTATGTACCTTATTGCTAAAAATGTCAACCATCATCTGAGCTTGCGGCAAGACATCATCACTGACCACAGGTCGCCGTGACAGATATTATAACAATAATGAAAACGCTTGAAATACTGTGAACGTCACCAAAATGCGACACAGAGACACGAAGGGAGCAAATGCTGTTGGAGAAACGGTGCCCACGGACTTGCTCCGAATGGGGTGGCCGCAACCCTTCATTCTGTAAGAACACGCAGTAGCTGCAAAGTGCAATAAAGCTGAGGATCCCCCCCCCCCCAAAAAAAGCTGAGGATCCCGATTCTCCAAGGCTCATGCAAGAGGCGAGAGACTCCGACCCTTTAGCACCCATGAGCTGGGTACTGACCTTCCGATACCCGCGTAGATTATCCATCAACACCATGGCCTCACCGTCCCTTCCTGTCCCTTCCTTGGCTCTCATCCCCTGGTCTGTCTCAGCCTCTCACTCCCACGTTCACAGGTAGATCTCACCGGTAGCAACTGCTGCCTCTCTTCCAAGGTTCTGGCTTCAAGCATCCTACTCGACGACTACCCTTACGTGTCCCTTCTGCTCACTTCCTGCGGTACCTTTGCTCTAAAAACAATCAAACACACAGGGTTTCTCATTTTTAACCCACCGACTTTCCCATCCTTGCATTGCCGTTCACCCTTCCGTGACCTCCCAATCTCCCCACCCCACCAAGGGCCACCCTTGATGTCACCATTGGTTCCTTCCCCTCTCCTCAAACTTCCCTGGCAAAAACGTCCAGTCCCAGTTAAACCCAACTGTCTGCCTAGTCTGTGCCTGCACCCAAAGAAAAACTGAAAGCCACCGGGAAGAGTCACACATTGTCCCGATTGTTTTCACTTTAAATTCATAAACTTGAACTTCAAGTGGGCAGTATCAGACTGGGGCCAATCAGGCAAACAGAAGCTGCTCTGAAGACCTAAAATGGTGGGAACCCAATAGAGACAACTGGTCCCATAAGGGATGGATGGACAGAGAAGTCAAATGGGCGGGGGAGGCATGAAGCTTGTTTAGGTTGGAGACAAAGAGGGGGACAGCATCGCCAGAGCCCAGGACCAAAGTCATTGGGTGATGGGTGGAACAAGGGCGAGCGCGGTGGGAGGGAGCCGGAGACAGAGATGCAGATGGGGCCAGAGAGGGTGAGCGCAGAACAAGACGGAGAGGTTCCCTGGCTTTGTCTGCCTCGGCCCTCTCAGCTCTCATTAGGGTCCCCATTAGCCAAGGCAGGCTGGAGGCCTGGGAACACGGAGCAGAGCAGGGAGAGGGTGAGGAGAGAGCTGGGGAACCACAGTCCTTCCCTTTCGCTACTCTGGCTCCTCTCGTCCTTTCAGTCCGTGTGGGTCAGGATTCAACCTGAGAAGCAGAAACACACATGTGCACACACACACACACACACGTACGTTTGTGTTTTAGTTTAGGCTGCTTTACTGGAATACCAGGCCTGGGTAGCTTATAAACAACAGACATTTATTTCTCACAGTTCTTTTTTTTATTTTATTTTAAGATTTTATTTATTTATTCATGAGAGACAGAGAGAAAAAAGCAGAGACCCAGGCAGACCCAGCCTCCCAGAAGCAGGCTCCATGCACTGGGAGCCCGACGTGGGACTCGATCCCGAGACCCCGGGGTCATGTCCTGGGCCAAAGGCAGATGCTCAACTGTGGAGCCACCCAGGGGTCCCTATTTCTCACTGTTCTTTAGCCGAGAAATCCAAAACCGAGGTGTCAGCAGACTTGCTATGTGGCAAGGCCTCGTTCCTGGTTCGTAGATGACCGTCTCTTCACTATTTCCTCACATGGCAGAAGGAGTGAGGGAGCTCACGGGGTCTCTCTCACAAGAGTATTAATCCCATTTATGAGGCTTTACCCTCAATCCCTAATCTCCTCCCCAAAGTCCCATCCTCTAATACCAACGCATTAAGGGTTAAGATTTCAACATAGGAATTTTAAAAGGACACAAAAGTCACCTACATACATAGGGACTTTATAGGACTAGACCTCATGCAGGGTGGGAGCTGGCTACGCAGCCTGGCTGTGGCTTCTGGTGCCGGGGCCCGAAGTCAGTAGGGCAGGCAGTTGGGAAGGAAAGACGTGAAGGGAGGAGGAAGCAAGGACTTACTAGGCCCTCGCAGGATGGGCTGGAACCCACGAGGGTGGACTGGGTCACGTCCGCCTCTCGCCCTGGTGGCCCCGATGAACCCAGCACTTCTCAGAAGGAGGATATTTCTAGCTGAACTAAACTGACACCATATGAACCCATCAGGTGCATGTCAAGATGGACTCTGTAGTCTCCTTTCAATGATACTTAGATGTGATTCTAAATTAATAAAGCAGCAGAATAATGCTTCCCTCCCTCACTGTGTAACTGTCTCCCATACAACCCAAAACACTCTTTCTCCAAAAGATGACCCAGAGTCCCTTTTTCCTTCTTTGGGTGTTAATAATATGTCTTCTCACAGAGTCGCACTGTCTCTGAGGTAGAGGGTTACAACTCATGAACACATTGATGTTAGATGGCAGGTGAACAGAAGAGGGGAAAAGAAAAATCTAGTTACTCAAGACACAACTTCATATCAAAACAAGAGAGAAACGCTCGTAACTATGAATCACCATTCTTGTCTCTACTGCGGATCATATGGTCTTAGCTGGTCTTTATGACCACCCTCCTCCCTTCCTCCCTTCATATTTCCTTTGTCCAGAGCAAATTTGACTCGACATGATTCTCTGTCTTCATCCCTTAGGGCTCTGGGCCATTAGCAGTTGTGATAATGTCATTCCCCGTGGACTTCCATCCAAGGCCTGCGCGTACTACGAGACACTCGAGGGAGCACCTGCAGCCCAGGTGAGAATCAAGCCTGACCACCTCAGCCAGGACACAACCCAACCGGCGGGGTTGGGTTGATTCACCGGCGTGAGGAACCCAACGTGGCCAGATGGCAACCTCAACTTCCGGTTTTAACGAGACCATTGCGGAGTCCACCGGGGGAAGTGCTCCTTCTTTGGAAGCTAAATGTCTAGGCTAACGTTGTAGGGTTGGGAAGTAGAACTGTCCTAGAGGATGTCACCATCCCCCAAGTAATCACTCAGGCGCCCTGTAGCAGGCCGATTACAAAAGATACTTTCAGGGGCTCAGTCAGGTGGCTCAGTAGGCTCGGCGTCGGCCTTTGACTCAGGTCACGATCCCGGGGTCCCAGGAGGGAACTCCGTGTTGGGCTCCCTGCTCAGTGGGGAGCCTGCTTCTCCCCTTCCCTCTGTCTATTGCTCCCCATGCTTGTGAGCTCTTGTTCTCTCTCTTTTTTTAAATTTATTTTTTATTGCTGTTCAATTTGCCAACATATAGCATAACACCCAGTGCTCATCCCATCGAGTGCCCCCCTCAGTGCCCATCACCCAGTCACCCTCACTCCCCCGCCCACCTCCCTTTCTACCACCCCTTGTTCGTTTCCCAGTCTTGCTCTCTCTCTAATAAATAAATAAAATCTAAAAAAAAAAAAAAATCCCGAAAACAACAACAACAAAACAAAAGATGCTCTCATAATGGAAGGGGCACGCTTTGTTCTCATTAAAATAGACACCTATTCTGGATACCGACTCACCTTCCCTGCGTGCCACGTGTCTGACAACAGCACGACGCTGACGGTGAGGCTGGACTCAGCCGTGGTGCCTGCACCATCAGGCCTGACAGTGACGGGACATCTTGCGTCTTGAGGAGGGCAGGCTGCCCTTGCAAGGGCCGAATAGGGAGTGGGCTGGGCATCGCTTGGGTCGTTAACTTGCACTGGTTTGCCCTCTGAGGGGACAGCAGGGCAACCTGGGAAAAAACGGGGGCTGGAGACTCACAGCGGCCAAAATGAGTGCACGATCACTCCCCAGCTTAGGGAACCTAGGACCTCCAAGCGCAGGCCCCGCTGGCCACTGTCACACAGCAGCTGCCACCTTCTTCTTTTTTTTTCTTTTAAAGATTTTGTTTATTCATTCATGAGAGACACAGAGAGAGGCAGAGACACAGGCAGAGGGAGAAGCAGGCTCCCTGCAGGGAGCTCTGATGTAGGACTCGTCCGGGGACCCCAGGTCACACCCTGGGCCAAAGGCAGGTGCTCAACCGCTGAGCCCCCCAGGTGTCCCAGGAGCTGCCGTCTTTATTCTCTAATTGGGCATTTCTCTCGTCTCCCCTCCATAGCTTTCCCTCTGGGAAGGGACGACTCCTTTGGGATTTTTCTATGACTTTCTTCTAAATGAGGCACCATGTAGCCTGGCCTGGGGGACCCCTGGGTTGAAAAGACCCCTGTGGCTTGAACTCTCAACCTGGGGACAGTCTCATCACCCGTAGAGCCACCCAGGGTATGGCAGGGACATCCAGGTGGCCGTCCACTAACCGTCTCCCGGAAAGTCTAGCGAGTGGGGGAGTTCTGTGACCTCCGGGAGTGCTCGGCATCGGAAGGCCATCAACAGAGACACATGAAGGGAAACAGGGCTTTTCAGAGAGAAGCAGATGGTGGGGTCCAGAGGTTACTCCGGTTAGTTCATCAGTTAGAGACACCAGGCCACGTTGATCCAGCAGGGCTACCATGTGACTGCCTGGCACAGATCATTTTGCAGCTACTTGGATTGTTTTGGCCATTTTTAGCCTTAACGTCAGACAATCACTGAAGTTCACGAAGTGAATGTTGTGACTTAGGACATTTCCTCTCATTTCTTGGGGCCAAAATCAAATGAAGACTTTTGCCCTTTGCCTGGGATTTTAAAAAATCAGTGATGGGGCGAATTGTGTGCTCCTCCCGTTCTGTATCGAAGCCCGAAGCCCCCAGCACCCTAGAACGTGGCTGTATTTGGAGATGGGGCTTCCCAGGAGGTAACCAAGTTCAAGGGAGGCTTGAAGGAGGGCCCTAATCCAGTCTGGCTGGCGTCCTTCGAAGAAGAGGAGGTTAGGACCCGCACAGAGACGTCGGGGATGCGCCCACGGGGGGCACCCGAGAAGGCCGCTACCTGCAAGCCAAGGGGAGAGGCCTCAGAAGAAAAGGAACCTGCCAACACCCTGATCACCCTGGACTCCCAGCCTCCAGACCCGGGAGGAAAGACGTTTCTGTCGTGCAAGCCACCCCGTCTGGGGCGCTTTGTTACGGCAGCGGGAGCAGACTCGGCCGGGCCCCTGGGCTCAGCGTGGGTGCGCTGGAGGGGACGCGTCTGGGGGGTGGACACCTGCTGCCTAGCCGGGGGGCTGAGGCCCTGGCCGCACCCCAGCTCCACGGCCCTCACGTGGGTGGGAGCAGGGCCCCGGGGTCAGGGTGGAGGGAGAATGGAACCGGGGCTGAGGGTTAGCAGCAGGACGGGAAGGAAGCAGGCGGCACACTCCCCGACAGTCCGCGGGGAGCCAACCCAGGATCTGGGGGCCGGGGCCAAGCACGAGGCTTCGCTCCCCTCAATCCAGGTCTGTTGTGACACCTCTCCTGGCAGCTGATGTCCCCGTTGGCCTGCGGCCTGCATGTGCAGTCGCGCCGCTCCCTGCGCCCTCCAGTGGCTCCTGGGCGCGCAGGCCTTCCGCTCCCTGAAGTGGCCCAAGGGGGGGGACACGGCCTTGGGAAGGAGGGGACCCCGCAGCACGCCGCACTGGGCTGCAGCCAGAAGCGGACTCCGGCTCCGCATCTGATGAGCTGCACAGTCTCGGGCAGGTTAATTCATTTCTTTGAGCCTGAGCTGCTTCATTTTAAAAAAAATATGCATAAAAAAATAAAAATAAAAAAATACGCATATATGGGTCACTGATCCCAGGAGGATTTCGTGAGGATTCACAGGTACAAGTCCCAGGAACAGCGCAGGAATGTGGTGCCTCCGGACAGGCTTCACCCCGGCTTCCCTTCTTCAGGCTCCCTTGCATTCCTCTCTCCCCCGCTCCCACCACGACCGAGCGGGACTTTGTAAAGAAGTGTTATTACTGCTGAGGCCCTGCTCTCTTGGTTTTAGCGGTGGGGTCGGGGGGCCTGGAAAAACCTGCATCTGCATGTTGGGAGAACAGGAGCAAGCGGGTCATGGGAGTCCCGGCTGCGACTGGGGGATCCCCCTCCCCTGCCCTGGAAGGGATCAGAGCTAGTGTCTCAGAGCTGACCGTGACTTCTCATTTTTAGAAGAGGGCCCCGCCTTCTGACGACCGGGGACAGGTGATGGGCACGGATAATTGTTTTACGTTATTACTTTTTGAGATCTCCTCCAGGCCTGAGAATATTATGAGTCCATGGACTAAAGCAACATTGGCAAGCGCAGGAGTCAAAGACACCAATTATCTAAATAATGCAAACCAGACTAACGCTATGCAGGCGTAGAACAGGTTCAAATTGAGTTAAAGGTGAGAGGGAGGAGATAGAGGACAGGTGCATGTGGAAAAGGGATTCCAGCGTGTTTGAAAATAACTGAAATATTTTCCCCCCACATTAAAGAAAGCCCCGATGGGGTCCGTCCTCCATCTCACTGGGGCATAGGGCGTGTTTCTGCATGTGGCAGCTCCTGCACACGTCACGCGCTTTCCTGGGCCTGCCTTTGTCTTCTCTAACATGCTGTTCTTGGAATACGTGACTTAGCCGGGCAAGAGTCCCACCCTAAAACCTGGAAAATACTCATGACAGAGGAAAGAAGAATCCGGGACAGAGCTTAAGCCTTCCTGGGCCCCTGCAGTCTTAAGACCAATGACCTTGAGCACTTTGGTGACCTGGGCTCCGTCCTCTTGCCCTCTACAGTGGCCCCACAGACACGTCATACCGAGCCCCCTCCTTGGAGCTAAATCCTCTCTCCGTTAATCTACCTGGTTGCTCCAGTCCAGAAACCAGAAACTCGGGAATCCTGAGTTCCCACTTCCCCTTCCCCTTCCCTTCTATCAGGCATATGCAGCGGCCAGGCCAGAGTGCCTGACCTCATCTCTCCTGCACCTGCCACCCTGGCTCCCCGTGGGGTGTCTGTAATGGGACCCCTGGGAACCCTGGCCGTCCCTCTGGTGTCCCTGGGTCCTGTCTGACGTGACACACCGTGCAGCACCTGGTGCTGTCAAAGGGGCAAGTGACATGTGCTGGAAGGCGGGGCCACTAGCCTGTGAGGACGCTGTTCAGGTGAGTGCTCAGGTGTGATAACCCACCTCAAAGCTGGGGGTTTGGAACAGCCGTGTGAGGAAGGTCATGGGTGACTTGGGTCAATAGGGCCGCCGTAGGGCTGGCGGGTGTCTGCCCAGGGGAGCCGGCGGTGGAAGGCGAGTGCTGCCGTGATCGTGCCCTAGGCCCACCTGCCAGCTGCCTCACACACAGCTGCTGCTGGGCCCCTGGGTGGCGCTGCCAGCACGGCCTCGAGTGGGGGCCCTGGGACCAGGCCTTCACCCAGTGCGGCAGCAGGGAGCTGACCTCTGACCTGCTGCCCAGGGCCCTGAGTGCAGGCACCCGAGGGGCAAGGCCGTGGGGCGCTGACCTCTGACCTGCTGCCCAGGGCCCTGAGTGCAGGCACCCGAGGGGCAAGGCCATGGGGCGCTGACCTCTGACCCGCTGCCCAGGGCCCTGAGTGCAGGCACCCGAGGGGCAAGGCCGTGGGGCGCTGACCTCTGACCTGCTGCCCAGGGCCCTGAGTGCAGGCACCCGAGGGGCAAGGCCGTGGGGCTGACCTCTGACCTGCTGCCCAGGGCCCTGAGTGCAGGCACCCGAGGGGCAAGGCCGTGCGGCACTGACCTCTGACCTGCTGCCCAGGGCCCTGAGTGCAGGCACCCGAGGGGCAAGGCCGTGCGGCGCTGACCTCTGACCCGCTGCCCAGGGCCCTGAGTGCAGGCACCCGAGGGGCAAGGCCGGGCCGTGGCCGTCTGAGCGCCCCGCCCTGGAAGTCGCCCGCCCCGCCCGCCGCCTGCTCCGGGCCACACGCGCTGCGGCCAGGCCCACGGGCGGGGATGTCGGGGGGCCCGGCGGAGGGCATCACCCAGGAGTCTGGAGGCAGGCGGTACACCTGCCGCAGGGTGAGCACGGCCGGGGGGGCCGCGCCGGAGACGCTGCTTCCTCCCGCCCGTCAGAGGACTCGGCCTCACTCGCATCCCAGGGGGTGGCCGCCGTGTCTCGGCGCGACCCACCCGAAGCAGGGGCCCAGCTGGGACACCCTGCTGCCCGTCGCTCTGTCCCCGCCTCCCCCTGGCCGCCCTGTGGTGAACCGTCCCGATAAAGCGTCAGCGTTCAAGTCTCTCTGTGCCCGAGAGACACGGGCTATGCTGCCCTCCGCACCTGTCACCAAGTCCGAGCTGCGCTTCTAAAGATTGACTGATTCATGAGAGACAGAGGAGGCAGAGACCCAGAGACCCAGGCAGAGGGAGGAGCAGGCTCCCTGCGGGGAGCCCCACATGGGACTCGATCCCGGGACCCCCAGGTCACGCCCTGAGCTGAAGGCAGACGCTCAACCCCTGAGCCACCCTCGTGCCTCTGATCTGTGCTTTTAAATATCTTTCCTGTCCACTCACTTTTCTCCCCCACACTGACATTCCCTTAGGTCAAGTGCCGTCTTCTCTCGTGTAGACCGACATATACCTTCCTAACAGGCCCTCGATGTCTACACTGGTGGTTCTCTCCCATCCGTCCGCACTGAAGTCAGAACGATCTTTCTGAAACAAGTCTCGTTGCAAAATCTGCCCGCTTCCTTTTTTTAAAAAAATATTTATTTATTTATTTTATGATAGACATAGAGAGAGGCAGAGACCCAGGCAGAGGGAGAAGCAGGTTCCATGTGAGGAGCTGGATGTGGGTCTCGATCCCGGGACTCCAGGGTCACGCCCTGGGCCAAAGGCAGGTGCTAAACCGCTGAGCCACCCAGGGATCCCCAATCTCCCTGCTTCCAACGCTTTAGTGGCTCCACATCCTCATTACGCAGCAGGGCTTCCAGCCTCAGCACCGTTGACATTTTGAGTGGGATCATTCTTTGCTGTGGGGGCCTGTCCTGTGCAACGTCAGGTGTTCAATAGCATCCCGACCTCTACGTGCCCGTTACCAGTAACACCGCACTCTCCGGGTGTGATGAGTAAAAATCCCTTCAGACGTTGTCGGATGTCCCCAGGGTCGGGAGGTGGTGGGGTGCAAAATCATTTAAGTTGAGAGCCTCTGGTCTAAAATAAGCATCCTTGGGACACCTGGGTGGCTCAGTGGTTGAGGGTCTGCCTCTAGCTCAGGTCATGACCCCGGGGTCCTGGGATCGAGTCCCATATGGGGATCCCCGCAGGGAGCCTACTCCTCCCTCTGCCTGGGTCTCTGCCTCTCTCTGTGCCTCTCAGGAAGAAATAAATAAAATCTTAAAATAAATAAATAAATAAAATCTTTTAATAAAATAAAAAATAAAATAAAATAAAATAAGCATACTTAAGGCGGCCATGTGTGGGCTGGCCCTACCTTCTCCTAGGTCTCCATGCAACGGCCACCCTGCACTTCTAGGATTCTTGGCCATGGGGAGGCCTTGTCCTCTTCAGGCCTTTTTGCTGCTGTTCCTCCGCCTGGGACATACCCTTTGCTCCTATCTCTCCGCCCCCAAACACACACCTGCACACAGTCAGGTAGCTGACATTTTATTATCAGTTCTCAGCTAACAGGTCACTTGCCAATGGCTCTTCTGGGCCCCCAGGCTAGGTCATGCCCCGACTGGCGACTGGCGTCTGGGACTTCCCGTAGTCCTCATCACAATTAATTAGCTTTGCGAAGCCTTGTTAACGCTTGTCCTCACTCCTTTGTCAACTCCACGAGAGCAGGGCTGCCGTTCCCCTTGCTTAGCACAGAGCTTGGCAGGTGAGAGGTGCTCGGTGCATTTGATATTGAATGAATGAATGAATGGAGAGTGAATACTACTTACATGCATTCTTGGGACTATCTTCAGATTCCTTCCTTGCTTTAGACTTTTCTCTGCCCCTCCAGAGCCAGGCCCTCACTCCGGGTGTGGCTGAAGGCTCCATCCTCTGACGTTTTACCAAATTAAACTGTCTCCCTGGTCCTGAGAATCTCTCCAGAGTCTGCGCAGCGTTCTGACCCGCTCCCCTGCAGCGGGTTTCTGCAAGCATTACGTTGAGCTCCCGAATTGTTCCGAACCACTCTGGAGGCCACACGTGCATTGAAGGATCAAGTCAAGGTCCCAGATGTTGTATTTGATTCTTTGGATCTCCCCCAACCCCTCTGGGGGCGGTCGCATCCACCAAAGGGGACTTCATTCGTCTTTTCTCACCTGTCACCCCTGACTACAGACCTCGGATGGTTTCCCAACAGGGATGCCAAGTGTCAAGTGTCCTGTGCTGGGTCCTAAGTCTTTGGGGGCACAAACTGTGTTCAGATCGTGTTCGTTTTTTTTTTTTAATTTTTATTTATGTGTGTGTGTGTGAGAGAGAGAGAGAGAGAGAGAGAGAGAGAGGCAGAGACACAAGCAGAGGGAGAAGCAGGCTCCATGCACCGGGAGCCCGACGTGGGATTCCATCCTGGGTCTTCAGGATCGTGCCCTGGGCCAAAGGCTGGCGCCAAACCGCTGCGCCACCCAGGGATCCCCCTGGTACTTTTTAGATGTAAGCGCTTGTGGGTTTTGTGCTCCATATGAGGCTCCAGGACGCCGGAGCATTCTTGCTGGAAATGGTCAATACGTCAATGTCTGAAAATCTGCAAAATGTTTTTTAGGGCATTGTCTAGAAATGACTTTGGCAAACAGTTTTTGTTAACCGACTTTTCTGGTCTGCAGATGTGCATTCTTGGGGACCCCCCCCCCAGCCTGGAAAGCTGGAGGAGGAAGGAGCTGCACCCCAGAGCCTGCCTGGTCCCCAAGCTCCAGCTTCCTCCAAAGGTGCGGAATCCTGGGATTTACTCCCCCTCGTGGTTTGACAAAATACAGCTTCTCTGGATGAAAAAGGACCATGTTTAAGCCACAGCTCCTCGCAGCTCTGGACGTGCAGCTGTTCAGAAGCTTCCAGTTGCAAATTAAGCTTCCAGTTGCAAATTAGGGGTGAACCGGAGGATAAGTACGTGCGTCCTTTGAGAAGAGAATGGGAAGTGGGCTCCTGGTGGGGGGCGGTGTGTGGGGGGGCGTGGAAGGGCAGCCCGTGTTGTCTGGAATTCTGGTCCCGGATAGGTTTGCCTGGGACCTGCCAGAGACCCACGTTCTGAGGATGTTTTGCTGACGACGCCCCAGAAACAAAGGCGAGAGCCAAACACAATCCAAGGGAAAGCAGGAGGGATAGACACAAAGAAAGAAAAGAAAGAAAAAAGGAAACCAGGCAACCGACCTTTGAAATTCTTTATCCTCTTTCTACAAAGTGGAAGAAAACAGGAGCCAGGCCTTCAGGCGTTAAGGTGTTGCCCCAGGCTTTCCTGCATGGGGCTGGTAGACTGGTCTGTTGTTGTTTTTAAAGATTTTATTTTTTATTTGTGAGACACAGAGAGGGAGAGAGGCGGAGACACAGGCAGAGGGAGAAGCAGGCTCCCTGCGGGGAGTGGATGTGGGACTCGATCCCGGGACCCTGGGGTCACGCCCTGAGCCGAAGGGAGACCCTCAACCACTGAGCCACCTGGGCGTCCCAGTTATTGAGTTGTAAGAATTATTCTTGTATTCTAAATAGAAGGCCTTTATCAGATATATAATTTTCACAACTTTTTCCTTATTCTAGGGTTGTCTTTTCAGTTTCTTTTTTTTAAAATAGTTTTACTGTTTTATTTTTTTTAAAGATTTTATTCATTTATTCATGAGAGTCACAGAGAGAGCAGCGGAGACACAGGCAGAGGGAGAAGCAGACTCCCTGCGGGGAGTGGATGCGGGACTCGATCCTGGGACCCCGGGGTCACGCCCTGGGCCCAAGGCAGATGCTCCACCGCTGAGCCCCCCGGGTGCCTGCCCTTGGTGATTGCAATGTGAGAACCACTGGTCTAGCTGCACTCCGAAGCCAGTTAGCGGCTAGTGCTGGGAGCCCCAAGGTGCAATTAGCTGAGACACAGGCCGCAGCCAGACTTCTCTCTGCCGGTACCTCAGAGCACCCCTTTGCCCCCAGCTCAGCCTCGATTTCCCTCCTCTGTCTTCTCCTCCCGCCTCCCTCCAGGCACCCCAGGAATCGCTCCTCTGGAAATCCCTGTCTGGCCCCCAGCATCCCCCCTGGGCTGCCACCCCCCTGCAAAGCCCTCTGGGTTCCTCCAGGCCCACCCCCTCCTTCCTGCTACCGCAGAAACTTCCATACCCCTTCCTGGGCTCCACTGACACCCACGTGGGCTTACACCAGCTGGTTTATTCCCCCGACCCCACCCAAGAGGGTGTGTGATCTTTCCTCTTTGGGGAGCAGGGGGGTGGAGCCATTGGGCAAGCCCCCAAAGACTCCTGCATCTGGTTCCTTACCTGTAAAGTGAGAATAATTTGCCACCTCACAGGAGTGACGTCATGTGAGGCCAGGTGTGCCGAGCCACCCGGATCAGGTGCTTCCCAGCGGATCCTAGAGGAAGCCTGGAACTCTACACGTGTCTATCACTTCGGGTGTTAGGTGTCGGTAGCAGGTGGTGAGGACTCCTCTAAGAAACAGTGTCTACCTGGTGGTTCTCCACTTTGGTCAGACATTGGAGTCACCTGGGGGGGCCTTCAAAGCGGTGAGGCGCCCGGGCTGAGCCTGAGACCAGTTAAATCTGTTCTGCTGTGAGTGGAGAGAGCAAGCATGAGTATTTTTTTTTTAAGCATAAGTATTTTTAATGGCCACTAGATTCCAGTGCACAGCCAAGGCCGAGAACAAGGCTTTGGGGTCGGTGGGACCAGAGTGTACTGATCTCGAGCAAGTCAGCAAGCTCTGAGTTCGTTTCTCCCATCAGAAAAATGGGAATAAAATATGTACTTCGTCGGTTGATCATGCAGATTCGTCGAGACGGTTCTGCACAGGGCCTGGCCCGGTGCTTAGGTTCTCCCTTCTGTTGGGGGAATTGGGAGCCGGGGGTGGACATCCGAGGCCCGTGGCAGGCCAAGGCCCTCTCAGCAGCCCTGGGCCCATCCGGCGTGCCTCGGCCCTCCGGGCTCAGCGCTTATCTGCCTCGTGCTCGTGCTGCTCTGGGTCCAGCAAGTTCATGAGTCCAGCTCTCGCACGGCCCCCAGGGAGCCTGGCTTCTCCCCACGGGGCAGGGTAGGGGTCATGGCAACGGCTTGATTCCGTTAAAAAAAAGTGAGTAATGAAAAAAAAAGTGAGTAATGATTAAAAGAAAGAGGCAAATGAGTAGTGTCCCTTTTGTTGTTCAATCACCGATACGCAATGTGGTCTCTCACTTCGGGGCTAAAGTTTTGTTTGATGTTGGGCAACTGGAGACGCAGCCAGCGCTTACATCATTGCCATGAGAATATGTGCTCTGAGGTGTAGACATTCAGCTTACAGATCCCCCTTTCGGGACACGAGCGTAGCACACGTGAGCGTGCCCTGGCATGCATGAGCGTGTGGTCGCGTGTTTGGAAGGCGCGCACGGGTGTTTCCAGTGTGCGTGGGTCTATACGAGTGTGGGCGTGCGTACGAGCACACAGTGTGTTTGTGCATGTGAACGCACTCGTGTGCGTGCGTGTGCGTACGTGTGTCTGGCGGGCTGCGCGTGCTGGGAGTTGTCGGGGATGAGGATTTCTCATTCTCCTCGCCGGTCTCTAGGTTCTGCTTTGCTTTATGCCCTCCTAAGCCTTACGTAAACTTAGGACAACTTGGGCCGAGACCTTCTATTACTGTCAAAGCATTTTGAAGTGATCCAAGCGCTCCGTTTCCATTCTTCTGGGAAACCCTGGCAGGCTTGGCCACCCCTGCAGCCTTCCGCGATCATCCGTTGCTTTGTAAAGTGGCTTCTCGACAAATAGATGGTGTCTCTTCTGCAGCCACCCTGGGTGGGAGGGCGTGGGGACAGTGGCGGAGAGGGCTGTGGGCGGCCTGCCACGTGCCAGGTTCTGGGCTCTTGCACCCTTTTCACTGTACTACACCGGGAACTGATCTTTATTTTCCTTTCTTTTCCACTCTTCTTTTTTCAATTTTTAATTTTTTAAAGATTCCATTTATTTATGAGAGACACAGGGAGAGACCCAGAGACACAGGCAGAGGGAGAAGCAGGCTCCCTGTCGGGAACCCAATATGGGACTCGATCCCGGGACCCCTGGATCACGACCGGGGCCAAAGGCAGATGCTCAACCATTGAGCCACCCAGGCGTCCCTCCACTCTTCTTTCGTCCACGTCTTTGAGCCTGGAGGGGGCATCCCTGGCACTGGGTGACAGGCGGCTTGTGTCTGAAGTTTGGTGTAACCCGACCGTAACCCTCCCTGTACCCAGTGATCCCAGGACAAAGGTCTCCTCGATGGGAAACATTCCTTGGCCTCCTGAAGCTCCTTTGTCTACACCCAGGACGGCCCAGCAGAGCGCTCTAGTTCCTAAAAGGGGAGGACGGATCCTGAAGGGTCGCTGCCCTTCTCCTCACTTGTCACGCCACGTAGGCTGGGGCAGGACTTCCGATTTGGCGTATCTGAGTTTGGTTGAAACACTCGCTGTGTCGCCACAGCAGCCTTCAACTGGTCGGGACTTCCAGTAAGCTAATGCCATCAACCCTGGGCGCGTGGAGAAACTTCCGTGGTCTCTTTTTCAGTTGAGAGTATCGTGGCTGTTGGTATTTTAATCGTCCTGATTATTTCTGGGCGCCCTGGGGGAGGGCGTGCGCTTTCTGGTGTCTCTCGGTCAATTAATGAGGGCCGGGGAGAGGACGGGGAGGCCAGGCCAGGGAGTGATTAGGGGGGATGCGACTGGTCCGAGAGAGGGAACATGTCTAGAGTTAAATATATCATTTCTTCCATCTATTACCAAAATTACATGGAAATCGTTCGTTAGCATTTCATGAAAATGGCTCTTCCACATGGCTCAGTGGCTTTTAGGTTGCCAAACCCTGGTCTCCCTATTTTGCCTTACCCAGAGTATCTTTTTTTTTTTTTTTTTAATGATTTTTATCTATTTATCCATGAGAGACCCAGAGAGAAAGGCAGAGACACAGGCAGGGGGAGAAGCAGGCTCCGTGCAGGGAGCCCGATGCCGGACTCGATCCCGGGACCCTGGGGTCACACCCTGGGCCCAAGGCAGACGCTCAACCACTGAGCCCCCAGGTGTCCCCCAGAGTGTCATTTTAGTAGCAAACACTGATTAACAAGGTAAATTTGCAGAAACCCTTATAGATTCTTTTGAGTTCGTATAGGTAGCGTATATTATATAAATATTCTCAAAACCACTTTATTATAGTTACCAATATGCTGTTTCTCCTCCCCCCACCCTTTTCCTTATAAAAGCATAAGCAATGGGATGCGTACCAGAAGGATCTATGTGTACTGCACACAGGGACAATGTTTCTCATCTTCAGTCCATCCAGGGAAAATGTACAGAGAAACTCAAATTTTTGCTAGGTTCTGTTAATGCTGTGGCAGTGTTTCAACCACAGGATCATCTGGGAGTTTTATCCCCACAGGAGGTGATGAGCAGTTCATGATCCAAAGCTCCAATGTCCTGTGCCTTCCTAGAGGCAGAAGCTATACCAACTTTCGAGATCGATCGAAGCAGCTTACCCACGAATGCACGAGGTTTCAAAGCACTTGGGCATTTTTTTTTTTTTCATCACATCAGCATCTTTTAGGATCTGGATTTGGAGACTGGGTATGACTGGGCTTGGAAAAGTGAGTAGGGATTGTCAAGATTTGTCTGGAAAGTGGGAAGAAGGCAAACCAGTGGGAGCCAAAGAAGGTCATTCTGGAATTGTTGGGGTTTCCTTCCAAACTAGTTCCCTAGTGCAGATGGCCCCGAGTTTCCCAAAACAGGACCTATGAACACTTAAGACTTGCAGCCATCGCCTGGGGGCCCCATTCCCTGCTCCCCTCTTCCTTCTGCTGTTTCTCTTTCTCGAAGCAATTCTCTTGCTTTGTTTGAGAGCCCCTGCTTGCCCACAGGCCCAGCCCAGACCTCTCCTTCCAGGCCTGTCATTTGAGGAGGTTATTTTAGGACACGGCCGAGAGGAGTTCAGGGCCACGGCTTGCCGCTTAGAGTCCCTGCCAGGGACTGCAGGGGAAAGTTTGGTGTGTCCTGAACTTCTAGGATCTGCCTTCTTACATAATCGTCCTCTTCAGTGATTTCCAAACAAACAAGGGCAGAGGGAAGCTAAAGAGGCCAACAGGGCGTCGTGAGCAGACCTGGTTTGCAACTGTTTGTAAATTAATTTCCCCATTCCTTATTCCTGACTGCTAACGACAAGCCTGCTGGCCCCAAATAGTCACTTAGGCTAAGTCCCGCGTCAACGCAGCGAGACTTGACTTAATCACTGTTTCATTAAAAAAAAAAAATCACTGTTTCAGTTCTCTGAGAAATGGGATCTTAAACCAGTCCATGAGGAATCACCGGATGAGGGGTGGTGTGGCAACCTACCTGGTGAGACCCCTGCTGTGCCCTGGAGGCAGGTCACCTTGCAGTCACCAATTTACCTTTGCACTCATGTGGCTTCCTTGTTCCATCGCCTTCTGTCTGTAATAGTCTTTCTTTGGTGCAGCCCCTCGGAGCCCCTTGCTGTCTGCGGGGTGGGATGCGGCCTGATGCAGGAGGGGCTGAATAAGGCAAATGAGGTCTTTCAAATGCACTCTGCTGAGTTTTGGTTTTAACAGTTCCCTGTGTGTATGGGCTATGAATTTAATTTAATTAAATTAATTTATTTATTTATATTTTATATTTTATATTTTATGGGATCCCTGGGTGGCGCAGCGGTTTAGCGCCTGCCTTTGGCCCAGGGCGCGATCCTGGAGACCTGGGATCGAATCCCACATGGGGCTCCCGATGCATGGAGCCTGCTTCTCCCTCTGCCTATGTCTCTGCCTCTCTCTCTCTCTCTCTGTGTGTGACTATCATAAATAAATAAAAATTAAAAAAATGTTTATATTTTATATATCTTATTTTATTTTATTTTATTTTATTTTATTGGAGTTCAATTTGCCAACATATAGCATAACACCCAGTGCTCATCCCATCAAGTGCCCCCCTCAGTGCCCATCGCCCTGTATGGGCTTTAAAAAAATTTTTATTTTTCTATTTTTTAAAATTTTCCTTCCAACTGGTTAAAAGGTCATCCCGGTTACCCTCATCAATGAATTCGATAAAACCTTTGATATGTTTTCATTTTCTATGTGTCTGAGAGGCATGATTTTTATCTTTAAAATAAATCTTTAAACACTAGGTACCTTGTATTCCAAGTACTTTTCCAGATGCTGATGGGGAGCAAGAGTTTTCTGTCCCCTCAAGGGTCTTTCCCGCCGGACTAAGAATCAAACTGACGCACTAGGTAGATTAACTGGAGAAGATCAGATTTTGGGGTGCGCCTACGGGAGATCCACATAGACGTGGAAATTCCAAAGACAGGCAAAATGACATAGACATTCTGAACTAAGGAGAAGAGTGGGGAGAGGTGTGGGACTTCGCAGGGAGGGAATGGGCATGGGGGAAGATGAGAAAGTGTAAATGTTTGGTAAACAAATGTTTGCTGGGCCCTAGGGGGCTCTGACCACACAGCACCGTACCTGGGTCACAGCACACTGTCCTTCTCTACGGTGACAGCTCCCTTCCCAGAGCAGCTTCTCCATCTGAATCAGCTGTAGGGGGTTGGTAAGGAACTTTTCCTGAAATCTGCTGGATTTGATGGCTTTTTGACTCCAAATGATCTTCTCACCAGAGTGGCTCATCCGGGGATGGCCTGCCCCTGGCCTGTTGCATAAAGCCCCTTTGTGTGTTGATTCAACAAGCACAGAAACCTTTTTGGATGCTACGTGCTGTTTGACGTGCCTGAGACATGTTAACTGACTCCGCAGACCAGACCCTGGAGCACTCAGGTGTCCCTTCAGCCCTTATTAGCGGCTTATCCACCGGGAGGCTCAGAATCCTGGTCAGGGTTGTGGCGTCACCAAGGGCCAGGGGAGGGGGCCCAGGTGCAGACCTGGGTGAGGCTGGAGCCCACAGGCCTTCTCCTGGCCCTGGGGCTCTCTCTCTAAGCCTCCTCTGGTGGGGGAGGGAGGTGCCGGATGGGTAACTGGCAAGCCCGGTGGGGGCCGAGCTGTCCTTGTCCTCTGTGGGTGCCCCTGGATGGTGCGTGCAGAGGCCCGAGCTGGGGCTCCCGGGGCCGAGCGGCTGTCCCAGGCCCCAGGCCCTGTCCGGGCCATACCAGAAGCTCTCGTTGGTGACCACCAGGCCATGATGCTCTGGCTGCAAGTTACATAAAGCCTTTAACTGTGATGGAGCTGAGCACTGTTCTCAAACATTTTGAGTGGCGATTTTTAGTTTTGTTTTGAAAACAATAAACAGAGATGAACCTGAAAAAAACAAAAAGCGGGGTGGGGGGTGTGTGATGGGGAAAGAGCCCCAGGTTGTTCTGCAGGAAGCTGCATCTTTAAGGAGCAGAAGGCCGTGTTGACAGCCGGCAGGGGCTGTGATAAACGGGTTCCATAGAGGAGCCCCCAGCCATGGAGGGACCCGCACCCTACCCGGTGGCGTGGGGCTGTCCTCTGACCGCCGATGACTGTTGTGCTGTGTTTCCTATAAACATCAACTTAAAATATCACTCTATGGGGACCCGGGGTGGCTCAGTGGTTGAGCGTCTGCCTTCGGCTCAGGCCGTGAGCCTGGGGCCCTGGGATCGAGTCCCGCCTCGGGTCCCTGTAGGGGGCCTGTTTCTCCCTCTTGCCTAAGTCTCGGCTTCTCCCTCTCTCATGAGTAAATAAAATCCTTTAATTTTTTTTAATTAAAAAAAATTTTTTTTTATTTATGATAGTCACAGGGAGAGAGAGAGAGGCAGAGACACAGGCAGAGGGAGAAGCAGGCTCCATGCACCGGGTGCCCGACGTGGGATTCGATCCCGGGTCTCCAGGATCGCGCCCTGGGCCAAAGGCAGGCGCCAAACCGCTGCACCACCCAGGGATCCCTCATGAGTAAACAAAATCCTTAAAAAAAAGTATCGCTGCATTTCTTCCCCCAAGGGCCCTCTTCCTTCTCAAAACATAGGTTTCGGTTTATTATTATTCTTTATTTATGGTCACGCCTATGGGAGAGTCAGGGTGACCGTGAGGCAGCAAGATTCCCGGGTAGGGCGCAATGGGAGTCTGCTGGGCCCGGGTTCAAATCCCCGTGCTCCTGGAGAATGAGGTCCGAACCCAGCTAACCCAGCGTTAAGCCTCTGGGGGTTAAGTGAACGCTCGCAACTCTTCTCCCCCGAGGAGGGGGCACAGGATCGGGCACAGGATCGGGCGGGCGAGAGGCTGAGGGCCCAGCGGGTGCACGCGCGGGACGGAGGCGGAGGCGGAGGCGGCTGCGGAGGGGGCGGCTGCGAGCGCTGCTGCTCCGCGGCTAACCCCGCCCGCGCCCCACGGGGGCTCCCAGCAGGCTCGGGGGCTCGGGGCAAGGGGGCCTCAGGGGGCCTGGGGCCGGGGCGCGGGGGCGCTCGGGCAGGGGCTGGTGGGGGCTCGGGGGGGGGCTGGGGACTCGGGGCTTGGGGGTTCGGGGGCTCGGGGATTGGGAGCTCGGGGCGCTGGGGCACGCGGGGTTTGGGGGTCTGGGAGGCTTGGAGATGGGGGGCTGGGGCTTTGGGGGCTCGGGGCTCGGAGGGGCCAGGCGTGGGGCCTCGGCTGGGCTCGTCTGGGGCGCGGGGCAAGGGGGACTCAGGGCTCAGGGGACCCTGGGGTCTGTGGGACTCGGGGTTCGGGAGGGGTGGTCCGGGCTCGGGGCTCGGGGAGGCTCGGGGCGGGCCTCGGGGCGCGGGGGGACGCGCGGGTTTGGGGGTTCGGGGAGGCTTGGAGATGGGGGCGGGGGGCTTTGGGGGCCTGGGGCTCGGGGGGCCTAGGGCGTGGGGCCCAGCTGGGCTCGGGGTTCTGGGGCGCGGGGCTCGGGGCTCAGGGGGACTCGGGGTTTGGGGGGGCTCGGGGCTCGGGGCAAGAGGGGACTCGGGGCTCAGGGGGTCTCTGGATTTGGGGACTCGGGGCTCGGGGGGGGGTGGTCCGGGCTCGGGGGGGCTCGGGGCGGGGCTCGGCCGGATGCGGATCCGACGGCAGCCCCGGCGCCACCCGCCCTGGCGACTCCTGCTCCGGAGCAAAGGTCGCGGCGGAAGCTGGCTCCTCGGGGCTCCCCGGGGCTCCCCGGGCCGTGGGTCCGCCCCGCCCCGCCCGCCCGCCGCGGGGAGCGCCCGCGATCCGCCCTCCGCCCTCCCGGAGCCAGGACGTTCCGGCGCAGGATGGCGGCGCGCTCGGTCCTGCTGGCTGCGGCTTCGGTCCTGTCGGCCTGTCAACAAAGTAGGGGCCGGTGCGCGCGCGTGTGTGCGTGTGTGTGCGTGTGTGCGTGTGTGTGCGTGTGTGCGCGCGTGTGCAGGGGGGTCTGGCCCGTGCGCCCCCCGGTGCCCCCGCGCCGCAGCGCCTCCCGCTCTGGGGACTCGGCTCTGGAACATTCCAGGGAGCGCGTCGCTCACAGGGGAGGCCGGAGGCCCGCAGGGCGCAGGGGCGCTGCCCCGTCTGTGGCACAACCCGCGGCCCCCAGAGCAAACGAGCCTTCCAGATGCACTAGCCCGGGGGGGGGGAGGGGCGCTCAGGGGCTGCCTCGGGCCCAGGGCGTGACCCCGGGGTCCGAGATCCAGTCCTGCAATGCGCCCCCTGCATGGAGCCTGCTTCTCCCTCTGCCTGGGTCTCAGCTCCTCTCTGTGTCTCTCTTGCATAAATAAATAAAATCTTAAAAAAAAAAGTTAAGAATAGCACTACCGGTGGCCCCGGTGGCTCAGCGGTTTAGCACCTGCTTTGGCCCAGGGCCTGATCCCGGAGTCCTGGGATCCAGTCCCACATCGGGCTCCCTGCATGGAGCCTGCTTCTCCCTCTGCCTGGGTCTCTGCCTCTGTCTGGGTCTTTCATGAATAAATTAGTAAAATCTTTTTTTTTTTTTAAAGAAAGAAATGCACTGGCTAAGCTGAGGGGAGCGGGCTGTAAGTGGGACTGTTCCAAGAGACCTTGCACCTGCCTGGACGGTGCTGTGATTCCGTGAACCCTGATCTTTCAGTGAACGCCTCTTAAGGAAACCGGCTCAGGCAGGCACGACCAGCAGGTTTAAACACGTCTGCGGAAACTGGAGCTTCAGGCTGGGCGACCAACCCCAAGTTTGAAAGCACCTCCTCCTGGGGGGTTGGCGTGCCTGGTGCTCACTGTGTCAAGGGCGTTCGCTCCACACTCCACAGGGGCACACTTGCCCAGTGCTCCTCACCTTATCCATGATGTCACCTTAACATGCTAGACAGGGTGTCGGGAGCGGTCCTGTGGCGCAAGGCAGGCTTCCAAGCTGAGCCGAAACTCCTCGACCGCCAGCCAACCCGCAGTCACGCGGTGCCAGGCTGGGGGGCCCCGAGCCAACCCACAGACACGTGGAGCCAGGCCAACCGGCTCGCAAGTAGGCAGAGCTCGGCGGGGTTGCGAGTTGAGAAAAGTTCCCTTGATGTGCCTGACCAACCCACAGGTGTTATCGGCTCTCCCCTGCTCAAAGTGAGATTGCCTATTAACTGGGTTTGATTGTCCAGGCAAGGTTACCAATAATCATGAATTAGTCATTATCATGGCGCCAGTGAAGGGCCCCTAGACTATCTTCTGCCAAGCTTGGTTAATCTGTTGATGAAGTAGCATGTGACCTTTCCCCCTATAGCATAGGAAGGTGGTTGGTGGAAATGGCATGTTGTTGGTTGATTGCTTGCACCTGGTCTTGTAATCATTGTACTTCAGCATTCTAATTGGTCACAGGATGTCTTGGCCATTCTTAAATTGTCCTCCTAAAGCGCCTATAAAAGCTCGCCTGTAAAACTAAAGCTTGTCCATTGTGGCCACAGCTACATGGAACCTCCTATCCCATGCACTTTTCGTTTCTTGTTTATTTCTCATCCCCTTGCCCTCGGTTCCTGAACCCGGACCTTCTCGCGCTGGACGCGACAACAGGGCAAAGGGCCGGGCCACCGGTGAGCAAGCCTTGGAGCCACCCATGCCTGGGTCGTTGTTGTCCTGAAGTGGGCCGGGCGGGGGGTGGGGGAGGCCCAGGCCTGTGCGCACCATCGGTGCCTGGCCTAAGCAGTGCTGTGAATCTACGAGAACACTGTACTGTGCGAAGACACACGTTCGGTGGTTGCACTCCCAGCCTTTTCTAGACTGGAGCACAGTGTTTGCCACCCACCAAAGCAGCGCTCAGGTCTCCAGCACCCCGATGCTGACCCAGGGGCTCACGGCTGTGCCCCATGGAGCACAGGAGCGGTTTACACGCCCCCAGGGGGGCTCACGGCTGTGCCCCATGGAGCACAGGAGCGGTTTGCACGCCCCCAGGGGGGCTTAGCAGGCTCTGCTTGCTGCGGGGGTGCAGGGGACAGTGGGGACTGGCCAGAGGTCAGGTGGGGGTGGGCAGGGGTGAGTGGAGACAAAAGGAGATCCAGCCTGCCCTGCCATGGGTGATTCAGCTGAGTCCATTTGATCTTATTATTTTTAAAAGATTTTATTTATTCCTGAGAGAGAGAGAGAGAGACAGGCAGAGGGAGAAGCAGGCTCCTTGCAGGGGAGCTGATGCGGGGCTCGATCCCAGGACCCCAGGGTCACACCCTGAGCCCAAGGCAGATGCTCCACCGCTGAGCCCGCCCCCCCTACCGGGCATCCCCAACTGAGCCCATTTTAAAGATTTTCCCGGCTTTGTGCAGCGTCCCATGAAGCGCATAGAAAGGAGCCCCTAGAGCCGAGCGAAATGTAGGGCTTGTACAGTGAGAAGCGGGCAGGGCAGGAAGCTGCCCGGGAAGGCGGCTGCTTGTGCAAAGGCCACCTGCTGGCAGGGGCTGCAGCGGGGTAGCGGGGAGGTGGGCTCTCTAGTGCCAAGCAGGTGGATGCAGATTGGCGGCCCTGAGACTCCCCTGGCGGGGGGTGGGGGGGTGGGATGGTAATTAAGTGAGGTATTTAGTCTCGCTTTGGTGACATCGGCCTAGCCCCAGTGACTCCGTTTTGGGCCTATTGTCTCCTTTTTAACAGCGGTAGGCATGGAACATTTACTGATTGGGGCGGGGGGGGGGGGGAGACAGAGAGAGAGAGAGAGAGAGAGGAGACATAAGTGGCATAACTCGTTGACACTGAGGACCAGAGTCGACTGCTTTGGCAGATGCCTGGGGTCTGTGGAGGGGCCACCGCGAAACACGGTAGGGGCAGGTCGGGTTGTGACCTGTATCTCGTATCTGTCCAGTTCGGCCACTTAGCAGCTGGGTGGCCCTGGCCTTCGATGTCCCCCTCAGACAGGGTTAGGCAGGACACTGGGTGAGGATGCCCCCCAGGGGCCTGGCCCGGGGTTGGTGCCCTGCATGGTCAGTCCCCACCCTCGGCTGCTCCTGCATGGACAGAAGCTGCTGCCGCCCTGAGGCCCCCCCCCCCGCCGGTGCAGGAGCCGGCTGTGGCCGGGAGGACTGGGGGGTGGGGGGCCTTGGGTCACTCCCCCCAGCCACACATGCCCCTCTGGACAAGTGAAGGAAAGGGGAAAGACAGGCCAAGCAAAAGGCGAATATGGTCAAGCAGTTTCTAGGCGACTGTGAAGGCGGGAAAGGAAACAGAGGCTCTCCAAGGAAGGTAAAGCAGCCCTTGCACCCTCATCACGGGGTCCCAGTGGAGGACACGGTGTGTCTGGGGCCCCTGACCTGGGAGATCCCTCGGGAGGAAATGCATCACGCCCAGTGGGAAACTGGTTCTGAGACATTAGCAAGTAGGAAGCGGATCTGGAGGTACTGGAATAAGGGAGACCAGGATAGTGTGGAGGCAACTGGTAAGGAACTGAAACGGGAAGAAATCATCCGAAGGGAAATAATAGACTCCAGAGCTAATTATGGGGTAAAAAAAAAAAAGGGGGTGATAAGGACAGGAGGTGAGAACACCTGACCGAGGAGGCAAGCGTGGGTCTGAAATGCAATGACTCCGGCGCTGGGCTCGGGTGGTCTGTGCAACAAACGTGGCCAATGACGGAGAACAAAGTCATAGTCGTTTTAGAGTAGGGAAACTGAGTCCGACGGGGAGGCATCATCCCCTTAAGTTTTCTTGTGACCCTCCCTCCTTGCTCTTGTCATCTCTAGGGAGCCGCGGGTCCGCTTTATGTCACTGTGGATTCATTTTTGAGACGTTTGTATAAGTGAAACTACCCAGCACTAGTCTCTCCTGATCTTGCTGCTTTTGCTCGACGTAATAGGCTTGAGGGTCACGCAGGTTGTTTCCTGCGTCAACAGTTCATTCCTTTATATGCTCTAATAGGATTCTATTGGATGGATGTCGCAATACTATGATATGTTTATCCATTAACTGGTTGATCCACCCTAACCCATTGGTGTTAGGGTTCTCCAGAGAAGTAGAACCAATACGATAGACACACACACACACACACACACACACACACACACACAGAGGCATTTGTCTAAAAAATTGGTTCATGGCATTGTGGGGGCTAGCAACTCTGAAAATTTACAGGCTGGGCTGGAAGGCTGGCCAGTCTAGCAAGAGTTGGTGTTGCAGCATTTTTTTTTTATTTTTTAATTTTTATTTTTTATTATTTATTCATGAGAGACAGAGAGAGAGAAAGAGAGAGAGGGGCAGAGGGAGAAGCAGGCTCCATGCAGGAGGCCTGATGTGGGACTTGAACCCGGGTCTTCAGGATCATGCCCTGGGCCGAAGGCAGGCACCAAACCGCTGAGCCACCCAGGGATCCCCCGGTGTTGCAGCACTGAGCCTGAAGGCAGGGTGGAGGCCGGCTTCCATTCTCTTTGGGGGAACCGCAGTCTTTTCTCTTCAGGCCTTCAAATGATTGGATGAGGCCCACCCACACCAGGGAGGGTAATCTGCTTTGTACTCAGAGTCTGCTGATATAAATATTAATCACATCCAAAAAGTATTTTCACAGAAACATCGAGACTGGTGTTTGACCAGACAGCTGGGTGCCATGGCCTAGCTTAGTTGACACAATAAAATTAACCATTGCAGAGGCGTTCCTGACTTTTGGTTGTTATGAATAAAGCTGCTGTGTACGTTTGTGCACACATTTTTGTGTGGACACATGATTTAATTTCTCTTGGAGAGATAACTAGGATTGGAGTGACTGGCTATATGGTCTACGTATGTCTAACTAAAAAATCCTTTCTAGGTGGTTTCCCAAAGTGATTGTACCATCTTACATTCCACCAGAGTGCATGACAATTCTGGCTGCTGTTATAGCCTTATTTCTCTTTTTTAGTTGATATGATTCGTCTTTTTAATCTTAAACGTTTTACTAGGTATGTAGTGGTATCTAATTGCGGTTTAAATTTGTGTTTTCCTGGGCAGCCCCAGTGGCACAGCAGTTTGGCTGCTGTTTGATCCTGGAGACCCGAGATTGAGTCCCATGTCGGGCTCCCTGCGTGGAGCCTGCTTCTCCCTTTGCCTCTCTCTCTCTGTCTATGAATAAATGAATAAAATCTTAAAAAAAATAAATTTGTGTTTTCCTAATGAATAGTGATGTGCCACATTCTAATGCCACATTCTAATTGTTAACCCCTTTATACTTGCAGGTTATTTTGCTTTACATGTAGGAAAGGCAAGATTAAAATACAAAGTTACGCCCCCGGCCGTTTCTGGGTCACCAGAGTTTGAGAGGATGTTCCGTGCACAGTAAGTAACGCTTCCCCCACCCTTGAGGGATCCAGGCCTCCCACGTATAGAGAGCTCTGATCGGGAAAGACGCGCAGAGAATGTATCCCATTATAACAAACCACCCTTCGCAGCCAAGCCCCTCGTCATGATGCTTGAAGCACCCAGAAAAGGCTGGGATCTTTTTTTTTTTTTAAAGGCTGGGATCTTAAGAAAGACCGTTGTCCACGTCTAAGCATGGCAGTTTGGTTAACTGTACGCTGAGAGTTCAATAGCCTCCAGCCGGATTAGCTATGACATCAATTTTCCATCTTTATTTTTCCTTTCCACTTGAAACAGAGATGGGTCAGTGTTATCCTCTGTCCATGAACCATTTCCTAAAATCTCCAACCTGTAAGAATGAGAAAGCTTTCCATTTCACACATACGTATGGTGATTTTGATCATCTTGTCTTTTCAGATCCACACAGAATGTTCCACCATAAACACCATGAATTTGGCTGCTGAAGATGCTAGGGCTCCCTTTGTATTTCATCCCTCAAATAAGTGCTTTTAGAAACATTACATGTGTCACCATTTATGTGTCACTCAGTTCTTTTGTTAATACTTTGGGATTTTTCATCTATGAGTGACGTGGGCCTATAATTTTCCTTTCTTATATGATCTTTGTCTCACTCTGATATCAAGATTTTACTAGTCTCATTGAATGAGTTAGAGAATTATTTTCTGAGAGAATTTTAATAAGATTGGGAGAGTGTGTTCCTTTAAAGTTGTTAGAATTTGTCTGTAAAATGGTCTGAACTGATGTTTTCTTTGTGGAAAAAATTTTAAACTGTGGATTTTGATTTCTTTCATGATAATTAGATTCTTCAGCTTTTTATTACATCTTGAGTCATTTTGGGCAAGTTATGATCCTTGAGCTGCAGCATTGTTCTCTTGTCCATCTCTCTGCTTCCACAAGAATCACATAGACTATTCCGTAGGCTTGAAAGTGTGGGATGAATACATTGGTATAGAAGGGAGAATTTTAAGAGGTGCATAAAGATGATTTTTGCAACAAAATTTTATTGAGGTAAGAACATGTAATAGATATACCCTCTTAAAAAATTGAAATGTATAAAACATTATTGTTTGTAGAGGTCGTGTTGTACAGCACATCTCCAGAGCTTGATCTCTTACTTGATTGAAACTTTATGGCCAGGATATGATTATCAGTAACATCGGACGATGTGGTGAGAAACTCATTTGCACTTTAATTGTCTTTGAATCTTTATGATTATGTCGAGTGGAAGGCATTGGTTTGGTGCCAGTATGTTCCACACTCCAGTATTTATTTTTATTAGCATAACATATGTATATGGTCTGAAAGTAAAGTGAGATTACAAGCTCGAAAGCAACAAATAACTCTCCTTACTGCCAATCCATCTCCAGAGACAGTCACTGGCACCCTTCTGACTACTACTTTTGGTATTTACTTCCATGTTTCTAACCATTATGATTTCACTGCTATTTATTATTTCATAAATTTTAGACATTATTGATTAGCTTCCTTTTATGGAATAAAGAATTTCAAGTCTCTCCACTTCCTCTTTTCCTTACCTCCACCTTCCAGTATAGTTACATCACTTTGTTGAGTTAAACCAATAACCAATGCTTATATTATTGTTATTAATTAAGTAATGTTCGAAGCTGAGTCAGATAGTATACTATGATTTCATCTTCCCGTGAATTTTTTGTTTTACCTGGGGTTAATGATTGCCTTTTTGTTTATTTGTTTGCTTAGTTTCATCCTCAAATCTTTAACAGGACTGAAAATCTTCTCTTAATACATTCAAATACATTAATCTAGTAATACCATTGGTTTTTGTCTTGGATAATCTCTGCTTGAATCCTCCATCTTTCTGCTCCAATCTGGAGGATGTTTTTTAAATCTTCTATATGCTGTCATTTTGGGACTTCTCATCATCCTAGGAATTTTTTCTTTAATATTCTCCTGATTTGGATTGCCTGTTTTCCTGTATTTTCTATTTCCTATGTATTGATTTTCTCTCATGTTGGTGGAACATACCCTGCAGAAGTTTCCTGAGAGAGGGTAAATAGTTGGTCAATTTTGAGACTTTAAATTTCTATATATGCTTTTATTCTGCCTCACAGCTGATTGTAGGCTTGGTTAGACATGTATTTCTACGTTAAAAATCCTTACCCTCAGATTTTTGGAAATATTCTTTTGTTATTTTCTAGTTTTCATTGATATGGTCATGATGTTCAATGCCATTCTAATTCCTGATTCTTTGGAAACTATGGAAACTTTAGGATCTTCCCCTCACCCCAATGTCCAAAGATGGTATGGTGCTGTGCTTGTTTAGAGGCATCTGTCTTCACTATGCTGAACCTTAGATAAGGCTTTTTTTTATAGCCTGACAACTCATGTCTTTCTGTTCTAGAACTTTTAAAAAATAATCCTTTTCCCTGAATTACGTCTTCTCTGTTTTCTCTGTTCCTTTATTCTTAAAACCTATATTAGTTGTATATTGACCCCCAAATTGGTCATCTAGTTTTCTTTTATCTTTGGTTTTTCATCTTCTTGGACTGTTGTTCTTTCTGGGAAATTTCTTGAACTTCTGTTTACTAATCTTTAAAAAATTCAGACATCAATTTTAACTTCTAAGAATTAATTTTTATTCTTTGATTTTTCTTTAGTTATTGCTATCAAATTATTCCTTTTCTGTTTTATGGATGTAGCTTATTCTCTTATATTTGAGGATTTTAATGATAATATATTTTTTGACTTCTTATATCATTTCTATTTTTTCCAAGTTCCTTCTGATTTATCTGTTTTAGCTTTTGTCTTTCATTTTTATTTATTATTTGCCCATTGAATATTTATTGAGCACCTCTGTATAGCCAGTGCTCTTCCAGCAGTTTGGGATATATCAGTGAAAAATTAGACAAAGATCCTTGCCCTCTTGAAGTTTACCTTATAGAAATATTAGGTATAGAAGACAGAAAGTAAATAGATAACATCCTAAGAAAATACTATATTATGAGAGAGGTGGTAAGTGTTAAGGAATAAAAGAAAAAGGAGAACATTGTAAGGAGCTTTTTGGGGTGGGTTACTGGGGGGTAAGCTGGGGCAGGTTACTATTTAGGGTGGTCAGTGTAGATGCCACTGAGAAGGTGACACTTGAGCAAAGGCTTGAAGCAGGTAGAATTAGCCATGCGAACATGCAGAGTAAACACTCTTGAGGTGAAAGGAATAATTATTGCAAAGACCCCAAGTGGGAATGTGCCTGGTGGGTTAGCAAAGAGGTCAGCGTGGCTGAAAGGAGCTGACAGGAAGTGGCGGGAGGTAAAGTCAGAAAGGTAATGGATGGATCACGTAAGGCCTTAAAGGCTGTTGTAAGGACTTTGGCTTTTCTGTGAGCCAAACAGAAGGCATTATAAGGTTTTGAGCAGAGGAATACACGATCCTGTGTTCTAAAAGGATCATTTGGTCTGCTTTGCTGAGAACAGTCTATATGGAGGCATTAGTCGAAGTAGAGAATTCGGGTTAGGAGGCTACCTTGAACCAGGGAGGTGGTGAGAAATGGTCAGATTCTGGATATGTTTGGAGAGTAGAGCCAAGCGAATTTCCTGACATAATAAATATAGAGTGTGAGAAGCATCAAGAACGACCTCAGGGTTTTGGCCCGAGCATCCCAAGAGACAACAGAGAGAGAAGGCAATAGGAGAAGCAGTTTGGGGGGGAAGACCAGGAGGTTCCATGTGACATGTGTCTGAGACCTGACTTCCGCTACAGCTAAGGAGGGGCTGTAAGCATGGTCGTTCACCAGCTTCTCAGATCATTTCCTCTTTCCTTGTAAACTACGCAGTACATTGTTTACACATCTGAGTGGAGAGACCGCAGGCAGGTGGACATATGAATCTGCATTTCAGCAGAGAGATCTAAGCTGGAAATATAAATTCAAGAGTCACTGGCACACAAAGATAATTTAGAACCATGAGAGTGGACAAAATCTTTAAAAAAATTTTTTTTTTAAAGAACTCTTTAAGGGAGTGGGTGTAGGTAAAGGAGAGAAGAGGGGCAAAGACTGAACCAGCCTTAGAAGTCAAGAAGATAAGGGTCCAGCAAAGAGATCTGTGCAAAGGAGATCTTAGAAGCTTTACTCAAATGTCAAGTGGTTCTTGATTGGCTGTCTGTGCGAATTTAATAAAGAGCATCAGCAAATGAATTGGAAGCTCTGTGTGCATGGGTGGGGCTTACTGAGTGGGCAGCTTCCCGAGAGGGTGATTGATCAGCAGCAGCTTTCTTTCGGAGAGCCCCAAATGCCAGTATCCATAGGTTATCTTTCTGGGACCATTTGGTTTCTTTTTTTTTTTTTAACTAATTAATTAATTAATTTATTTATGATAGTCACAGAGAGAGAGAGAGAGAAAGAGAGAGAGGCAGAGACACAGGCAGAGGGAGAAGCAGGCTCCATGCACCGGGAGCCCGACGTGGGATTCGATCTCGGGTCTCCAGGATCGTGCCCTGGGCCAAATACAGGCGCTAAACCGCTGCGCCACCCAGGGATCCCCCATTTGGTTTCTCTAAGGAAACCCCGTAAGCCCCCTGTGGGGGCAGGCAAGTATGGGGTGAGGGAGGAAGATGGGTGGGTATACTAGGTCTCACTTCTAGAAACCAGACAGTGTGGTGGTTGAGGGAAGGAAGGTTCTTCTACTTACAGTATGTGGGTTAGCTCAGGTTTCAGCACAGAATTTTATCCCTACCCTCCATTGCTCCTGGACTCCCCTGAGATTCTCTGTCTTGGGTTCTCTAGACAATAGACCTCTGAGTGCTGTCCTTCTCCAGAAATTTGCTGATGCCTCTCTTCCCCTGCTATGTCTGCTCCCACTTTCTTTGTTCTTGATGATTTTATATCTACTTTTTCCCCTTTCCTGGCATTTTAGTGAGGCTCCAGGAGGGAGAAGAAATAAACATGGGTTCAATCTGTCACATTTAGCAGGGAGTCCTCGTGATGTGTTCTCAACACCTCTTGAACATTCATTCTCCTGTTTGACAGAGGGAGGGTCTCATGCGCCGAGCCTTCAGCAATCAGCAGCATCTCATGAGAACTTGGCAAATTTTGTTCTCATGGGATTTATACTTATACTTTATTTAGAAAGTGATATTCTTTTTCTACTCATAAAATTTCATTCTCCCTAATTTAGGTAAAAAATAATATAATTGATTTATAGAAAAATAGTAAGATGCTATATGGAGACGCTAAAATTTTGACACTGATATATTAATGCTGGAAGTCTGGGAGATGCTGTACTATTTATAAAAATCATCACAGGAGGAAATTCCACATCTTCCCACCTTATCTTCCGTCATCTGAGAACTTTCCATTGGGGAGGGTTGGGCTTCCAGCCCATGCAATCCTTGGGCCGCTTCTGGTTTGTTCTTATACTTTCCACAAAATTGTTTTCTTTCAAGTTATTGCTGTCTTCCTTCTCCGTCTCTTTTTAAAAAAGATTTATTTATTTATTCATTTGAGAGAGATTGAGTACGGGGAGGAGGGGTTGGAGGGGAGGAATAGCAGAGGGAGAAGAGGAGGGAGGGGGAAAGAATCCCAAGCAGACTCCATGCTGAGAGCGGACACTGTTGTGGGGCTCGATCTCATGATCCTGAGATCAAGACCTAAGCTGAAACCAAGAGTCAGACACTCAACCTTAAATGAGCCACTGAGGTGCACCTCTCCCTTCTCGTATGCAGCTGAACACCGATTTGAAATATTTCTCTTAAGTTGCTGTTTAAAAAAAAATGTATACAAACCTAATATCCTTGTTAGAAGTGTTTTTGTTGTGTTTGATTAATAATGGTAGAAGAGAGAGGGATCAAAAAATAATGGCCAATAATCAGGGCAGAGGGAGTGAGGAGTCACAAAACATCTTCCAGGGCACGGTAGTTTAGTTATTGTCCTGGCTTCTCTCTGAAGGGTGAGTGGGGATGGTCCTACTCACTTCCCTGAATTCCTTCTTAGATGTTCCATAGCACTAGCCCAGATCTTTGCCTTGGGCTATAAGATTTAGGTAAATTAGGCCAATTCAGATTGAATTCATTGCTAGTGAAGCTATTTTGACCTTACCAGAGGCAGTTAAGGCAGCATCCCCTGGGATACCCGGGTCATTCCAAAGCCTACTCGGCTATTCTTGTCTTCAAGGGTAGGCTCTGTTGAACTCTGCAAGTCCCTGAGAGGAAATGACTTTTTTTCCTGACTCTCCTAGACCAAAGCATTGAGTCCTTCAGCTTCCCTTGAAGGTCTTATGAACTTGGCTATATCAGAAATGCTGTCTTTTCCCTACTCTCCCCGCCCCTGACTGCTTTGCTCTAAGTATGGCCAAGAAGCGTGGTGTTAGGACTGATCCTGTCTCTAAGTGAGAACCGACATCTACCAATCACTTCCTAGGTCCCTCTGACCACCACGGAAGTACCTATTTCCTGTCTCAAGCTCACCTCAGGTTGGATATTCATTTGCCAAGCCAAGGTGATTATTATGGCACCCACTTTACCCATGTTACCAGCCCAGGGCCTCTTCCCCATTCAGGTCCTCTTCCCTTCTTACAGGGAGGGCCTGAGAGAGGACTCTCTAGAGTTTTGCAGTCTTTTGCCAGAATACAATTTAAACTTGTGAACAAAGTAAGTGTAGTTTCAGCAAGGGCCATTCCTTCATGTTATCGCTAAGCTTAGAAATTTCTATCTAGTCTAATTTGGGTACCTTGATTCCTTTAGATTGAAGGCTTTTATAATTCTAAAAAGTAGATCCAAGTAATACCTTGATCTTGTTGCAATTTAAGTATATTCCCTCTGATTCTGTTCTCACCAGAAGAGAAGAATAGCTGCTAATGACCCCACTCTTTTATACAACTGGGGACCATTATTAAGTACCTTTCATCTTCTGTATTTTGAGGCTAGGTAGTAATAATTCTTCAGCTCCCCCCACCATTAAAAAATCTTGGTGGTTCTCTTTAGACTAAGATTTTTCATATTATTTCTAAACCTGAAGCCTAGAAATATGTGTAGTGTCCCAACGATGGTTTTGTTAGCGCTGGGTAAGAATGAAGAATTTCCTCTTACTTAGTTCTTTGAGCACCCCTATTTGCTTAATATTGAATTATTCAGTTCCTGTTCCAGAATCAGCCTGTCACAAGTAAGCCCAATCATCATGAATCTGAGTACTCTTGAGAAATATTACCCTCTTCTTACTCAACGATAGCTGTATTATTATTACTATTATTATTATTATTATTATTTTGCTATTTCACTTACTTTTTATAGTCATTTTGAATTCAAATCCTGAAATTTAGAGGTTAAAACTAGTGGCTCTAATGTATGTCTAAAAACTATGGAGAAGGGAAAATTCACAATTCAGGAATTCTGCAACACTGAGCTTATAAGTGATATGGGTCACCTATTTCTGTAGTAAGTACAAATAAGTTAAATAAAATAGAGTGGACATATCCCCATTTTTCTGACAAGTGCACCCGTCTTAAAATCAGCTGAAAGCCTAAGATGTACTTACCCACTGAGTTAGAAAGGGCTGGAGGTCCCTGAGGTGAGAGAATGACTCTGAATGATGAGCTCTTCAAACTGTAGCACCCTCCTGCACAAACCATCTGTATCGGTCAGCTCAGCTGCTGTAACAAAACACCACAGACTGAGTGGCTTAAACAACTGACATTTGTTTGCTCACACTTCTGGAGGCTGGAAGATCACAATCTTGATCTGAGATCAAGGTTCTGGCTGCTTGGATTTCTGATGAGGGCTCTCTTCTTTTGGCTTGCAGATGGCTGCCTTCTTGGTACGTCCTCACTTGTCCTTTCCTTGGTGTGTGCACGCCAGGACAGAGAAGGGGGTGGGCAGGGTGAGGCTGGTGGGGGTCAAAGAACTCTCTGGTGTCTCTTCTTATAGGGACACCAATCCCATTAGATCAGAGCCCCACCCTTCTGACCTCTTTTACCTTAATTGCTTTCTCACTCCACATACAGCCATACTGGAGGTTAGGCCTTCAACATATGAAAATTGTTTTAAAAAGATTTTTATTTATTTATTCATGAGAGACACAGAGAGAGGCAGAGACACAGGCAGAGGGAGAAGCAGGCTCCTCGAGGGGAGCCTGATGTGAGACCCAATCCTGGGACTCTGGAATCATGCCCTGAGCTGAAGCCAGATGCTCAACCACTGAGCCACTCAGGCATCCCTCAACATACGAATTTTGAGGGCCACCCACAGTCAGTCATGCCACCACCAAATAGCTCTGTGACACGAGCTGGGCAAGTCTCAGGTGGTGGGGGGATGAGAAGGGCAGCAACGTGGATGAGGTGCAAGCCTCCCTCCCTTATCTGCTCATCCCGTTGCTTATCAGCAGCATCCCTGAATTGGGGGTTTGACTCCTGCCCTCCTGACATCACAGGCAACTGCTCTCTGGTGTTTCCACACAAGGGTCACTTGACAAAGAGCAATTTAGATAGTTACAAATCTATATAGAAAGATTAACTTCCACGGCTTTCATCCCCGAGCCTTTTCTGAACATATTAACCTGTTGCTCTGACCCTCAGCCAGTGTAAATAATTGAAAAGACTCTCCAGGGTTAAAAGCCAGCAGACTGAGGCGGGGTCATCTGTCAATAGAGCAAGCTACCCAGGGCGGTGTGCAGCCCCCTGCTTCCCAACGAGCCACCAAGGAGCAAACGAAAACTTGAGAGAGGAAAACCTCCTAAGAAGCCTCCTTTAGCTCACCTTGTCTGTTTTTACTTTTTTATTTTTATTTTTTTGTTTTTATTTTTTTAACCATGTTACACCATTCGAAATTCACTCTAGCTAATCGGGTTTTTCCTTCTGGTACCTGGTTCAGATTTTTCTATGAACAGGATTGCTATACCCAGTTTCCTGTCGTGTGTTTATTAGAACTCCCCCAAAGAGCAGAGTAATTCAGAAGTGTTTGAGGTCAGAGGTGTCCCAAGTGACGTGTGCATGCTGAGGGTGCGCTGAGGAATCTGCTGGGAGGGTGAGGAGATTTTGGAGCTCCTCTTTATATTTGCTCTTAAAATCTCTTCCTTTAATTTCTATTTTGTGTGTGTTTTACGATGTATATGATATTCTCTTCCAGTTTGTATTACCGGTGCTAATGAATCAACCCCATGTTCCCAGTGGTTTAACACAATGCAAGGTTACACGCTGTTCACACAGGGTCCCACATGGGTGTTCCTGGCTGAGTGGCCTTCCATGTGGCCATGTGGAGGCCTATGCTCCGTCCATCTAAGGGGTCTGTCCCCATCCATGTCCTCAGAGCTCTCTCCCCTCAACCAATGTATGTGTGGGGTGGAGAGGAGGGACCTTGGCACACCAGCTCCTTAATCATTTGGCTCAGAAGCGACAGGATTTACTTTCTCTTTCCATTGACAAGAAATAGCCCCACCCGAATCCTGGGAGGCCGGAATCTAGTCCCTGGCTGGGCCGCTACCCCACAGCGCCAACTTCACACCATCTTTGTGGTCCGCTGGCCGCTTCGGCTACACACAATAGGACGTGTGTTGCTGTTGTTGGTTGTTGTTGTTGTTCTTAATGGGGTTATGCAACCATCAGAACTATACACATTTGGAGACTAGTGGTTTAGGAGCTGCTAAATTTGGCTGTCAGGCCAAAACTTGATCCTTTTTTCCAAAATGAGGTGAACTTAGCAGCATAGTTAATGAGGAAGACAGGACCAGTCGGTACTTAGTTCGGGACTGCCCTCACCCCTGCCAGCCCTCGGGCCTCAGGGGGACACTGCCGTGGCCCCACCGCCGGGCTCCCTTGGAACTGGGGATGACCCATGAGACGTCTCAGCAGCTTTAACTACTCCATCTCCGTAGGCTCCTTTAGGTCATCCTTTATGGTGACCGGCTCTTTCCAGTTGGCCCTGGGCTTTCCTGGTCTTAGTACTCAAGGTTCCGTGTGCCAGGAAGCCCTCAGCTCCAGGCAGACCAAGACAAGTTATCTGGGACCGTCCTGGTTATAAAATTGAAAGAGTCCCATGTTCTGAAATCCTGCTCAGTCCAGGGTGATCGGTCCCCCGACTGTCTTTCTAGCAGATTCTGTTATTTGCCCCTGGGTAGAATTCGAGCCACGTCGTGACATCTGCCTATACCAAAGGGAAAGCTACTCCCTAATCATTTTATGGGAAACTTCAATATCAAAAGAGCACAGGAAAAAAAAAAGGGGGCACAGGATTATTGAGCAAAGAGGTCTCTAACCGCGGTGTGGACATGCAGGAAAGGGGACAGTCCCCCGGGGGTCATAAGCAGCTCTACACTCTCTTCCCACACGAAGGGAAATGGGCACAGCCACTGCCAGCTGTTTCCTGTTGCATTTGGAGACTTTTCCCGAGGATCGCCTATAGTACGAGGACAGGCTGTATCTGCCTCCGTGTCCAAAAGAGACCAGAAATTATTTTCATTGTAGTTTTCTCATTGATGTAATTAGTCGTTGAGAGGACTGTTAAAGAACAGATCTTCAGAGCCTGGTCCCCTTGAGTTAAACAACGTTCACTCGCTGTGAACAGTCCTGGGGCACGTCCAGGCACGGACCATTTAGCTGTGGCTGCAGAAAGACCCCGTCGCAGGCCAGAGGGGCTGAAGAGGCTGTAAGGAACCTGTAGAATGGGATGCGAGGTACTTCAAGGCCTAGCAATCGTGGTATCCTCAGCAGGCAACCAGGAGAAGACCATCTGCGGACAGCTGGCCCCGGGCTGGCCGTCGGAGGAGTACGCCCAGTCTCCGAGAGATGATGTTAAGAAGTGGACAAAACCTCATTTCGGAGGGCCTAGGTCAGCAAAAGTGGGGCCAGAAGAAAAGTATAACGAGCACGGCTAAGACCTGAGGTCAGGGTGAGGCCAACGAGGGCTAGGTGCTTCGAGGGGACAAAGGGACTCATTTCTTGGGAGCCGAACTGCCCCAATATTCCAGGCTCTGCCCTCAGGGAGCACAAAGGCAGTGACGTTCACACCCTTGCCTGAATCTCAATGGCTTCTAACCACCTCTGCTCACACCCAGGACCTCAGCACCACCATCCCCTGCCCTCTCTTCCTTCCTGGGGCCCCACTGATTATGCACCTGGAAGCAGCCCCTTCCAGCTAGCATTTCAGGGGAAGGAATGTGCAGCTGTCCTACTAGAGTCCCCCCCAGATCCTGTGGATGCAAGCCCCATTAGCTTTGGGAGCTAGGTTCTCGGGGGCCCAGCCCTCAACTGGAAATCTTAAGAGCTGGAGTGCTATGTGTGGTCCTCAGGGAGAAGCTGGAAGTTGAGGACTCCTGCCTGACGGTGTGATGCTGTGCCAGGGGGAGAGGGAGTGACGTTCAGTGTGGTGGTGGTCTCCTTGCCTAAACTGTAGGAGTCACTCAGCTGGTTTGGGATTTCTTTCGGAGGGAACTGCTCTGTGTGTGGTTGTAGAATCAGTGTCTCCGTGGGAGGAGGAAGTTCAGGAGCCTACCTGTGTCGCCATCGTGGTGGCAAAAAGCAAAACAGAACAACTTTTAAAATTTTTTTTATTTTTATTTATTTTATTTTTATTATTTGTTTTTGTTTTTTTTCTTTTTAAATTTTTTAATTAAGAAAAGAAAGCCCCTCATGGTGACCTCGGCTGGAAGATGCAGCTCTTCAAGAACCAGTATCAACTATTTCTGGGCCAACTGCCTCGTAACCTTAAGTAATCAAGCTTTAAGGAAGAATGTGGAATCATTTCTGATTCTATGCACTATGCGGCTTCCACCAGGATCAACTCGAGACCTCATTACAAGTTACATTAAGGTTCTTTCCGGTTGTAATATTGTCAGCAAGGAGCACAGCCAACCTAACCAAGACCACTTAGGGGCGTAGCATGGGAAGGATGAATATAATTCGTCTTTTTTTCCCTTTGCTAGGTGCAGATGAATTACAGTTCCCAGAGAACGATTCCATTTTGCTTAAAATAGAATCAAATTTTCCGTCCAAGTCTTCTATGAATAGAGGCAATTTGACTTGCTGTTAGGACAGAGCTTTGGAATCTGGTGGGGACCTAGTACCTTTGATTCTCTGCAAGGCATCACTCAGCTTGTGCTGAGTTAGGACTTAGTTTTTTCCTCCATAAAACGGGGATGAAAAAATACTCATTTACTTCTGGAGGACTTAGTTTTTTTCCTCCATAAAACGGGGATGAAAAAATATTCGTTTACTTCTGGAGATTTTAGGGGTATTACCTAAAACCATTTTTTTTTTAACTGCTGAGGAACTCAAGTGGAAGGCAATGAATATGTAAGAATTTTGGGGAAGAAAGCCTATTAATATAAACCGTGTTCCTTTCTGGGTTCTTTAGAGAAGATATGCAATGCATTTTAGGGTTAGAATCAGGGCCATCTCAAGATCTGTGTTTTGGAAAAGAGCTTGAATTCATTCCTACCACCACTGGCGGCTCACGTGGAGGAGAGTGATTCTTGGCCCTGATCTAAGGTTGAAACAATTTTTGAGTCTTATCTTGGAAGACTCCTTCGACATGAAAAGACACTAAGTTTTTATGTAATTCTTATATTATTTTTATAAGAAGAGGTTGGGCATTTGCCTCCAGATGAAAGCATACTACTTTGGTGTATAGTTTTCTCATAAAATAACCCGTGTCTTTATTTTTTCCTGCAGACAAAACTGTGTGGAGTTTTACCCCATATTTCTGGTTACATTGTGGATGGCTGGATGGTATTTCAATCAAGGTAATTTATTTATTTTTATTTTTTAAAGATTTTATTTATTTATTCATGAGATGCACAGAGAGAGAGAGGCAGAGACACAAGCAGGCTCCCTGCAGGGAACCTGATGCGGGACTCGATCCTGGGTCTCCAGGATCATGCTCTGGGCTGAAGGCGGTGCTAAACCTCTGAGCCACCCAGGCTGCCCAATCAAGGTAATTTAAAAACATGGTCCACTCTGTTCTAATAATGACTGTGGTTCTTAGAACCCTGAAAGAACAGATTTGCAGCCATACATGTACTGATCCCAGAAACTGTTTTAAACAAAATTATCCATGGGTGCCTGGGTGGCTAAGCGGTTAAGCAACTGCCTTTGGCTCAGGTCATGATCCCAGGGTCCTGGGATTGAGTCCTGCATCAGGCTCCCTGCATGGAGCCTGCTTCTCTCTCTGCTTGTGTCTCTGCCTCTCTCTTTCTCTGTCTCTCATGAATGAATGAATAAAATCTTTAAAAAAAAAATCTATCTGTGCATCAAAGAGTACTGCTCTGCAGGTAAGCTAACTTTGGCTTCACTTCAATTTAATTCAGTAATCAAACAAAAAACAAAAACCAAAAACTTGGAACAAACTGTATGCTGGGCCTTCCTGGATGGAAATGACATGAGCTCTGTCTTCAAATCTGATCCCTTCGTTCTAGTTTATCTGCAACAATTCACTCTAATTATCACAGCTGTTATTTATTGAGCATTCACTATGTGCCAGGTCATGTTTTAGATTTTTGAACCTCTCCACCATATCGGGTATGTAAGACTAAAAACATTCTTATGAGGTAGGTTCTATAATTAATGCGTACTTTACAGGGGAGGAAACTAAATCACGGGGTAAGTAATTTGTCCACCTTAACTTTCTTGAGTGTAGGAGAAAATTGGCTCTCAAGTACAGGCAGGGTCTGTAAGCATCTTCCCAGTAACACACGCACCTTCTCTTGAGTTTGCAACTCTGTAGGCCTCTACCTTCTGTTCGGCTGGGGATATCCTTGGTGAGCGGAAGGCGTCCCCCCTTCTTCAACAGGGGGGCGGAGCAGCCCCAGCTACCCTAGTTGGACAAATTCAGTCTCTCTTGTTTTCGGATAACTTACCTCACCTCTGACGACTGGTTGCTACGATTTCAATAAACCCCAGTCCTGCTGCTTTCAAAGGCAGCCCCATCCTTGTCTTCGTGTAAGTTTTACTGTCAACTGAGGGATCTCAGATAAAATGTCCTTCGGAGAGAGACTGCCTAACTCTAGTCCAGCTCATGTTTTTGTTCCCTGAGGGCATGAACGGAGGCGGTTGTTCCTTGTCAGGTGAGGTGGCCTTTAACAGCTAATCAGAAAAGTGCCTTTGAGGATGGGGCTCCGGCTCTGCTATTTGACCCTCTGGATTTCCTGTGATGGGCTGAATAAGGCGGCCCCAACTGTCAGAAAAGGATTTTCTGTCATAATTTTCCATTCTTTCCCATGAAAAATTAAGTTGCCTGTTAATTGGCCTGAAGAGGTCTCATTGGCTTCGTGGGAGTTAAGCCATTAGACGGGGTGTTTCGAACGTGCACCCTGCTCAGGACCTCAGAAAGGTTTATTTTTATTTTTTAAATTTTTTTTAAAGATTTATTTATTTATTCATTCAGAGAGAGCGAAGAGAGAGGCAGAGACACAGGCAGAGGGAGAAGCAGGCTCCATGCAGGGAGCCCAATGCGGGACTCGATCCCGGGTCTCCAGGACCACACCCCGGGCTGCAGGCGGCGCTAAACTGCTGCGCCACCGGGGCTGCCTGGGTTTTGTTTTTTTAAGTTTTTTTTTCTATATTTATTTATTTGGGAGAGTGAGAGCAAGCAAATAGGGGAAGGAGCAGAGGGAAAGAGATAAGTCATTAGACGGACGTGCTGAATGTGGAGTTCAATATGGGGCTCGACCTTGTGACCTTGAGGTCATGGCCTGAGCCAAACCAAGAGCTGGATGCTTAACCGACTGAGCCACCCAGATGCCCCTAGAAAGTCTTCTTATGCCCCTGCTTGCCAGACACCTTCAGAGGCAAACACTATTCTGGTCTTTTTCATCATAGTTTAGTTTTGCCCGTTCTAGAACTTTGCATAGTTGGAATCATACAGTATGTACTCTTGGGCAACGCCGTATTCACTCAGCAAGATGCTGAGACTCACCACGTTGTTGCAAGCGCCCACGTCTTTTCATTGCCGAGTGCTGTTCTGTAGGATGATTATCTCAGTTTGGTCCTCCACTCTCCTGTTGGTAGGTGTCCAGGCTCTTCCCATTTTTCCCATTATGAATAAAGCTGCAATGGACATTCTGTACAAGTCTTGTTATGGACACGTGCTTTCATTTCTTTTGGATAAATAGGTAGGCATGGGATTGCTGGGTCAAAAGTATGCTTAGCTTCATCAGAAACTACCAGAACTTTTCCCCGAGTGGCTGTACTATTTTGCATTCCCCCTAATAACGTATGGGCATTCCAACACCGCCAAAATTTTGTGTTGTTGGTCTGTTTAAATTTTAGCCATTCCAGGGGGTATGCAGCGGTGTCATCTCATTGTGGTCTTTTTTTTTTTTTTTAAGATTTTATTTATTTATTTACTACAGACACGGAGAGGGAGAGAGAGAGACAGGCAGAGAGAGAAGCAGGCTCCATGCAGGAATCCTGATGTGGGACTCGATCCCGGGTCTCCAGGATCACACCCCGGGCTGAAGGCAGCGCTAAGTCACTGGGCCACCGGGGTTGCCCTCATCGTGGTCTTAAGATGCAGTTTGCTGATACTGACTGCTGTTAAATAATGTTGAAAAACCTCTCGTGTGCTTATGGGGCCATTGCTCATCTTCCTGCATTAATTATCTATTCAAATATTTTGCCCATTAAAAAAATTAAGTTGTTTTCACGATTGAATTGTTGGAGCTGTTTGGGTATTCAGGACACGTGCATGTTCTGTAAGCATTTTCTGTTTTCATGCCGCATTTTGAGAGCCCGCCATCATATTCCGTGTCTTCTCTATTTTCTCTCTCTAGTTTTTGCTACTTGTCTCGGTCTGGTGTACATATACGCCCGTCACCAGTATTTCTGGGGATATTCAGAAGCAGCTAAGAAAAGGTAAGGAGAACCTACAAATTGGGTGTTTAGGCAAAGAGTAGCAGGATGGAGTCTGACTTAGGTGTGTGCGTGTTCCTGAGGATAGTGATGGCCCCGAAGGCCGCGATGGCATGAGTGACCTCTGTGCCATGCACAGCCAGGTGTGAGACGGGAGCCTCAAGTGCAAACTCTGCCCTGGATGTGTGCTCATGGCCACCATACTTTAAATTCTTGCAAGAATTGTGCACTATCTTCAAAAAGTTGCAAAGCAAATAATCCTGCCCAGTCTTGATCATCCTTTGAATGTTCAAAGGAGCCAGCTAACCTCTGTGGCTAGGCATCCTCTTCAACTTATGTGATGAATCAAGATTTCCAAATGGCAAAAGCATAGAGGTCCAGCCTATCTCAGGACACCTCCCTTCATCCCTGCAGCTGGTTATCACCTCTCTGCCACATGTCTGTCCTGCAGGATCACCGGTTTCCGGCTGAGTCTGGGGTGTCTGGCCTTGCTGATAGTCCTGGGAGCCCTGGGGATTGCAAACAGCTTTCTGGATGAGTACCTGGACCTCAATGTCGTCAAGAAACTGAGACACTTCTAATGTCCCCCCCCCTTTGCCCAAAGGTTTGCAGAAGCTATTTCCACTCTGAAGGTTATATGGGGTCACTTGGATAAATTTTTAAAAAGAAAAGTCTTTACTTTGTTTTTCTTGAAATGGCTTTGTAGGAACATACCCTGTAGAGAAGACATTTCCTGCTTAAGAATTAAAGTCGGCTATGAGGGGATCGAGCCGTACCCTCAGTGGAAGTGCACAGAGCCCTGGCTTTTGAAGTGCATGCTGAAGTCATGATTGCTTAGGTGGGGAATAAGCAGCCCGACAGTGAGCTGGGCTTCCTGCGGGACCACCATGGTCACCTGCCCCTAAGACCACTTCTCCCCTGACGGATGCTAATAAGGAGCCAAGCTTACTTTATTGGTTGTAGGAAAGCAACAGATGGCTGCATGTGGGGGAGGTCAGGCAGATATGTGGAGTAGCCAGAGAAGAGTCATCAACTAATAGCACAAAACGAATCTGGTTGCGGAATGTTCTTGATAAAGAAAAAAGGAAAAGCAAAAAAAAAAAAAAAAAAAGAGGCCTATCTTTTTTTTTTTTTTTTTTTAAGGCCTATCATTTTTAAGGAACCATCCAGAGACTGTGCAGTGAGAGCGAGGATGCTAGCTGTCCTGTGTCACATGGGACTTGGGGCCTGCAGCTGTTGTGACACAGAGATGCAGTCACTGTGTGGCACGGTGCAAATGACCCTTCTTTACTTTCCTCATCTGTAAAGTGGGAATGAGTTCACCTCACAGCCTTCAGAGACTTTAGGAAATTGGGAATTATGAGCACATAGGACACATTTTAACATCAGGAAAAGGGCTCGTCAATTCTTCTAAAGCAATGTGGACAGCCTTGAGGCTGTTGCGGGCATCTTCAAGACACTGTCTATTGGGACTTTTCTTTTTTTGTGTGGCTACAGAGGAAATTTTAAAGATGATGAATAACAGAAAATGAAGTAAAGGCATTTAAAAACTAGTGTCTCCAGAATAGGGGGGAAGATAGGACAAGCCCTTGCCTCCCAAAGAGCAGTACTAAATATTACAAATGCCCTGAGAACATCGTGGTCTGGGAATGGGGATATCAGGTTCCCCTATTCACTGGCTGTTTGCCTGGCATAAGGCACCTCATCAATGGGGGGTGTAGTGAAGAAGTGAAGACCAGAGCCAGACCACACTAGTCCTCTTCTAGCACTTGTTGGCCATGCTGCTGTGGCACTCTGGCTCTTTGCCTCTGCTTTCCCTGGGCAAAGTGGGGCTGTTGCTCACTCTAAAATGCTGTGTCTCTTTCTTTCTTTTTTTTTAAGATTTTATTTATTTATTCATGAGAGACAGAGAGAGAGAGAGAGAGAGAGAGAGAGAGAGGCAGAGACACAGGCAGAGGGAGAAGCAGGCTCCATGCGGGGAGCCTGATGCGGGACTCGATCCCAATACCTGGGAGCACAACCTGAGCCCTGAGCCAAAGGCAGATGTTCAACCACTGAGCACCCGGGTGCCCCAAATGCTGTGTTTCTATGGTCCTTTTTACTTTTTTAGTATTCTGATCAGTTCTGGTGACTTGACACTTTAATTGTTTTACACGCAGAAGACAAGAAAGAAAGAGTGCAAATGTTTGACCCTCAAGAACAATTACTGCATAATCATATCCGTAGGAAATGGGGCAACACACAACTGCCCCAATCCTACACTTTAAGATCTATAAACAATTTCTATTTTGCATCTGAATTGGAGCTATTTATAAAGGTAAACTACAGGGGTTCCTGGGTGTCTCAGGAGGTCAAGGTCAAGCATCTACCCAGGTCATGACCCCCGGGGTCCCGGGCTTGAGCCCCAAGTCAGCTCCCTGCTCAGCCCGGAGTCTGCTTCTCCCTCTCCCTCAGACACTCCCTCTGCTTATGCTCTTCTCTCAAATAAATAAAATCTTAAAAAAATAAAAGGGTAAACTACAAATTCGCACACACAGAATTTAGCTGAAAACTTGTGGAAAAAGATGGGTGCACTAGGATATCAGAGCTTTGTATCCATAGACATCTGAACCATAAAATTTATTTCCTTTGTTCTAATTCTATTGTCACCAAGGCAACCTCTTGATTATTTTAATTCCTATAAATTTGGCTACAAGGAGGAAACACGCTGGCCTGAGAGATGTGAGTTTCCGATCTGAGAGTTATATATATATATATGTTTTGTATATTAATGAGTTCATGGGGTTTATTTTTAGAAATCAGGTTGTCTCAAGAAAATGTTATGAAGAAAGGGATGGAGAACTATTCTATATTAAAAAGAGTCTTAAGAGGCATAAAAACCAAATGGCAATATGAGATCCTTGATCAAATCCCGGTTGGAAAGAAAACAAAAAACAACAACAAAAAAAAAACCCCAGCTGTGGAAAATATTTGGGAGACAATTGGGACAATCTGAATATAAAGTGAGAATTAGATGATATTAGGGAATTAATGTTAATTGTGTGAGGTGTGATAACGATGTTGTAGCTAAGGAAGAGAATGTCCTAATTCTTGGGAGCTGCTTGTTGAGGGGTTGAGGGGTGAAGTAGCTGAACGGGTATAACTTATTTGAAATGGTTCTGCAAAGTATGTATGTAAAGCACATATGGCAAAGTATTAGTTTCTAAACTGAGGCAGGTGTGTGGTTAATCATCGTACTGTCTACTTTTCTGTCCAATAGAATGTTCGTAATGAAAAGTTTAAAGATCATTTCTAAGAAGTTAAAACCTAAAATCAGATTTTTGGTTTCAGCTCTGAAGTTTTTTTTTTTTTTTTAATTGAGCACTACATGCTTGCTTTGGGATCTGTGGGACTGATGGGGCCGCAGATGAGCGGTGGCCTAGCAGTTGTCCGGGGCACGGCGGGGTCACTTGGGCCCCACTTGTGTGGATGCTGCCATAATTGCCTCCACCTGTTGCATGAAATCAGACAGGTTGTGGTAGCTTGCCCAGGAGACACCAGAGTGGGAGTCAGATGTCCTTGGAACCTAAAAAGAGACCAGAGGACAAAACTGAAGAGAGAAGAGGGGGAAAAAAAAAACAAAAAAGTAAAATGATACAGGGCCGGGCATACAAACAAGTAGCCCTGTTCCCTTCCCAGGCACTTCCCCTCCCCCTTTACAGGGTTGGAGGTGGGTGCAGTATTTGTTAATATGGAAAAACACCAGGTCATTTGTTTTTTGCTCTTTGTCTCCAATTTTCCTTGAAAAGAATGGTCACAGGCTCCTCAGGTGAGAGAGCTCACCTGATGCTTCTGGGCGCTCTTTAACCTTCAGCACTAAAATACATCTTTCTACTGGGACAGATGCTTCGTGGCTTCCTGGGTAGATGTCTACTTTCTGCTTCTTCCCCCTTCACACACTTACCGCACTGGGATTTGGGGATTGTAAACAGGTCCCTAAGATTACCCACCAGGAGTCGTTCCGAAGGAGAAGGGGCTGCCGTTCGTCCAGTGCACAACACGCTCTCGTGTGAATGAAAACGTGTGGTTTTAGTTACTCGGGACTAGGCTAAGTACTGCACTCTTCTGTTTATCAGCCTCCCCACCCTCCTGGCCCTACCACCCGAATCCGTTCATCCTTCAACTCCTGTTACCTGCAGGAGTGCTGAGCCTTATCACTGGCACAGAGCCTGGCGTCCCACTGTTTCCTCCAGCCCGTTAGGTGCCAGCCGGCCAGGAACCCCAGGCCCCTGGGGGGAGGGCCGGCCTCTTCGTCCACTCCAGTCTTTGTCTTGGTTGGTACGTATTAAAACTCACCTTTGTTTTGGGTCTTTTTTTTTTTTTTTAAAGATCTTATTTATTTATTCATGAGACACACACACACAGAGAGGCAGAGACACAGGCAGAGGGAGAAGCAGGCTCCATGCAAGGAGCCCGACGTGGGACTCGATCCCGGGTCTCCAGGATCACACCCAGGCTGAAGGCAGGTGTTAAACCACTGAGCCACTCAGGGATCCCTGTTTTGGGTCTGTTTTTGATGATGATTTTATTCCGTGCTTGTGGCCTGTTTTGCAGCTTAACCCAGATGGTTTTGAATCCTGTCGTTTGACTATGCTTTTTCCAGTTCGATGGGAAGTCTTAGGTCAAGTCTCCTAGAAGGGGAGGGGGTGGAGTCACATGTGTGTGATTCACCAACGGAGGGCCCCCAGGAGGGTAATCAGAACAGAGTGGGGAAGGGCGAGAAGCCAGGTAAGGGGCAACTAGAGGCAAAGTCCCAGCCTTTGCCCGATCCCACAGGGGGGCTCTAGAACCTACATCCTACCTTGGAGCTCATCCAGGCCACCTGACCGCGTCCTCACACTCCGGCACTAGCGGGTCACTGACTCCCGTGGATCTGGAGAAATGTACACTTCTTACCATCCCCGATAACCTGTAGATGGTGCAGGCAAAGCCAGGCCTGGGCCCAGGGTGGTCCTTCGGAGAGAGATTCTGCCAGGGCTGGTAGAAGTGAGGTGTCCATGGGGTGGGTGCGTGCACAGGCGGTGTCCACTATAGTGGGGCAAGGCCCCTGTGTTACTTTCCCTTCCATATATTCCTTGAGGTTTCTTCCTTCTTTCTTCCATTTATTTATTTTTAAAGATTTTTATTTATTCATGAGAGAAAGAGGCAGAGACATAGAGGGAGAAGCAGGCTCCCTGCAGGTAGCTGGATGTGGGACTTGATCCCTGGACCCGAATCGAAGGCAGATGCTCAACCACTGAGCCACCCAGGCAGCCCTTTTTTTAAATGAAAATTTTATGATCAATTTTCTAAATCCTCTGAATGAACCAGTTGAAAACTGAATTTTGGGGATCCCTGGGTGGCTCAGTGGTTTAGTGCCTGCCTTTGGCCCAGGGTGTGATCTTGGAGTCCTGGGATTGAGTTCCACATCGGGCTCCCTGCATGGAGCCTGCTTCTCCCTCTGCCTGGGTCTCTGCCTCTCTCTCTGTGTCTCTCATGAATAAATAAATAAAATCTTAAAAAAAAAAAGTTGTTTCAGCACAAATCTACAAATGGGACTTCAGTAGGTTCCTTTCAACGCTAACTTTTCTCTTCCCTTTGCTACATCCCTCGGGTTGCAAAGTTGAAAGTTTTAGTTGTGTGGTTGAATTAAAGTGACTGGAAATGATTGATCTCCACTGTTAAATAAAAGTTTAATGATATCAAGAATTTTGAGACAAGAACTGCAGTTAATCAGTTAAAACCCAGGCATTGTATATCTGTTGAATTTAGGTGGGAGATCCAGTGACAATCCTAAAATAAACTATACTTTGGGTTGATTCAGATAATGATCTTTTATTTGTTTTCTTTTCTTTAAAAGTGGTATGTCAACATCACTTCATTTCTACATTTCAGAGTTCTGTACACTTCTTAAAAGGAAATAAGCAATGCTCAATGTACAAAGTAAAAACAGAAAACTAGAAAAATCTGAATAAAATGGAGCAAGTTGCCATAGGTCATACAGTACAAATTAGTCATTAGATGTCATCTGAAGTGCAATATACCACTGCTGTGATGATGAGTTAAGGAATGAAATAAAAATACTCTATTTTAAACAAACAGTATATATATATTTATATGTATATTTTTTTACAGATAGTAGACCCAGTGATATCTGCAGTATTGTAAAAACTTATTTACAAATAACTTTTTTTTTTAGACATTACATATACATCAGCACCGTAGTAAAAACAAAAACAAAACAAAACGACCTTATGAAAGTCTACCTCTCTATTGAGTTGGTCCCAGTACTAAGCATTTGGAGGAAGCTATTAAAAGGTAATGGAGCCCCCCGCACCCCCTCAGCCACCTCCAGTTTCTCATCATTGCTTCTATGTTTCCTGTACCTTTCAGATAAAGGTAATGGTTTTCCGTCTTCTTGCTCGTTTACTTTGTTTGTTTTTTTGGTTTTTATCTGTTTCTACTCGAGACTTTCCATGGCGGGGTGTCCCTCCCAGGTGAGGAGGTCGTGGTCAGCTGCCACCACCTGTTCCCAGGAGGAGCACAGCCCGGGTCTGGGCCTCCTCTGCCCTCCAGCCCGCCCTGGCTCCGTGCATCCACCGCCTCAACGTGCGAGCAAAGCCAGTGGCAGTGTGTGCACCCCGCCTTCCACGGAGCCCCCGCCTCAGCCCCCCTTGAGTGGGCCCCAGAGGGAGGCTTTGGGACACGCAGGGAGCGAGCATGTGGTGGGGGCCGAGCGCTGGCCCCCCCAGTTCTCTAGATGAGGATGAAGCTGCGAGGGCCTCGGGCTCCGGAGCCCAGGCTGCCCAAGCCTGGCACAGACCTTGCCGGGCGACGGGAGAGAGTCACAGAGAGGACACCTGTACGGGCTCTTGGAGCGGAGGACTTTGCCCCCGCGGAAGGAGCCGTCTCTTCCTCCTGTTTATTGTCCAGACGTGTCAGGTGGAGCAAGTGACTTTGCAGTTCCTTGTCCCCCAGTGTTCTGGGTTGGGCTTTGCGGCGAGGCCTGCTTCCCAGCATCGCCCCTGGGCTGCTTCCATGGGGGGCCAGCGTGGGCGCCCCTGGGCGGGCCTCACAGCAGCTCACGGGGAGCTCAGAGGGCCTGCCCGCCGGGCCGGAGAGCTGCCCCCCAGCCACCGTCGGGGGGACGACTCCAGTGCCGCCTTCGCATCCCAGGCCTCATCGAAGTTCCCGCATTCGTTCTGTTCCAGGCCCCCCAACGCAAAAGCTTTGTCTGCCAGCGTCTGCGTGGACCAGCCGGGGCAGGATGGGGAGGAGGCCCGAAGCGCCGGGGCAGGGCTGCGGGGGAGGCGGGAAGGCCTCGGTGCACCTGCGGGACACGGCCCCCCGCTCTGGGGCGCCCCCCTCCCCCAGGTCCATGTGAGGGGCACCTGAGGGCCAGCACCGGGCAGCAGCCAGGCCTCCTGGGACCTGTCCGCGGCCTCGGCTGATGCCCCCATACGGTGAGTTCTGGCGCCTGACCCTGACCGGTGTGCTTGCAGGTGCAAACCAGCAGCCTCGGCTCCGGGAGGGCCGGCCTCCTGCCCCACCTGCCTCACCTGCCTCCACCTGGGGCTGGGTAGCTCCGGGAGGGCCAGTTGCCTGCCCCACCTGCCTCACCTGCCTCCACCTGGGCCAGGCAGCTCCGGGAGGGCCCGCCTCCTGCCCCACCTGCCCCACCTACCCCATCTGCCTCTACCTGGGGCTGGGCAGCTCCGGGAGGGTCGGCCTCCTGCCCCTCCTGCCGCACCTGCCTCCACCGCGTCTCCCTCCTGCGGCGGGCCCGGCGCGTTGGCCCGATCGCCGCGGGGAGCAGGGGGAGCAGGCCCGGGCCCGGCACGGCACCCGGCGCTCTCCCGGCCTCCGGCTGCAGTTCTGCTCAGTTTACGGGGTCGACGAAACAAAACCGGGGCCTGTTTCCCTGTCACGCGCGGGCTCCTGGGGCTCCCCGGCTAGGGGTTCCCGAACAGCTCGTCGAGCTCCTGCATCCACTCGTCCCCCGGCCCCGCCTTGATGATGGAGTCCACGAGGTCCGCGCCGTCGGGCAGCCCGGGGAACGGAGCGGCGGCCGCGTCGCCGCCGAAGCCGTAGGGCCCGTCCTGCGGGGGGTTCCGCTCGTAGGCCTGGCCCGGGCCGAAGCCGCCGCTGGGCACCTGCTGCGGCGCCGGGGGCGGGCCGAAGGGCGGCAGCCCGGGCACCCCCTGGCCCAGGCCGGACAGGAGCATCGGCCTGGCCTGGCCGCCGCCCTGCTGCCCCGGGAGCGCGGGCATCACCTGCCGACCCGCGGCCGCCGGGGCGAGGGGCCTGGGGGCGCCCGCGGCCGCGTCCACCACGGGGCCCAGCGCCTGCGGGAAGTGCTGCTTGCTCAGCCGCGGCTGGCCAGCCTGCAGCGGGTAGCCGGCGCCGTTGTTGAAGGAGCCCAGGTCCCCACTAGTCCTCCCGGGCACCCCCTGCAAGCTCCTCTGCTGCCAGCCCTGCGTCCCCTGCTGGACGGTCCCCAGGATGCCCTGCAGCCGGGGCGGGCCCTGGGGCCTCGGCAGGGCCTGGCTCACCGGCCCCTTCATCTGCGGGTGCTGCTGGGCGATGGCCGAGTTCACCAGCATGCTCTGCCCAAAACCGCTCACCATGCCCACCCCTGGCCCGGAGGCGGGCGGCCTTGTCCCCTGGGCTTGGCTGTGTGCGATGCCCATGCCACTTTGGTTTGGGTGCTGCAACATTTGGGTCATTCCTGTGCTCATGTTGTACATTCCTGGCTGGCTGGTAGGCGGGTTGCTGTAAGGGGCCAGTCCCATCTCCGATTGGGCTGGGGCCGTGCCCATGGTCCCCGGGTTCTGCGAGGGCCCCATGCCCATCATGCCTGCGTTCTGTGCCATCAACCGCGACGTTCGAATGCTCTGGAGGGCTGCCTGGCTTCTCACGGCTGCTATATCCTGGGGAGAACCTACAGGGGAGAGTAAGACATACCCATTCACTCCTCGCCATCGACAACTTACGTGTTGTTGGGATCGTCTTCAGGCATGACAAATACTTCCACGGGAAAGGGTCTACTCTGATGATAAGTCCTTAGTAAGCAACAGTCACTCTTTTATAACATACGGTGATCATAAAAAAAATTCGGAAACTATTGAAAAGTACAGAGATGAAAATTGAAGTTACCTAAAATCCCCCACCCAGAGGTAACCACTGGTAACTCCCATAAACAGACACGCGAAAATAGAGATCATACGGGACCCACGCTTTTGTAGTTGGCTTGATATACTCTGCTATTATTGTTCACATCTGAGAAGCAAATTGTTTCTCACTCATCTTGCTATGATGCCCTCCTCAACCAATCAGATCCCATTATTCTTGGAGGTGAGAGGGAATTCACCTCCTGGGCTAGATTTAGAAGAAACGGCTGACCACTTTGTGTCTTCTATTTGTGAAGCGGAACATGGTTCAGTAGAGAATACTATCAATAAAGACCATTACACTAATTTCCCTTCAGACTCGAGCAGGATTTGAGAGGTTAAAGGCCACCGCTTCTGCTGAGAAGCTGTTTCGACAGATGGGACGTTTTTTGGATCCACTCTATAGATTTCCACATGCTCCAGATTCTCTGAATCAGAACCTGTCCGTGCAAACTGGCCAGCTTCCTGAGCTAGAAAAAGAAATCATCCTGTTCCTTGTTCCTCAGCAGTGAACTTTATCCATTTCTTTCTTTTTTATTATTATTAAGGTTTTATTTATTTATGCATGAGAGACAGAGAAAGAGAGGGAGGCAGGGACAGAGGGAGAAGCAGGCTTCCTGCAGGACAAGGAGCCCGACGTGGGGCTCAATCCCAGGACCCCGAGATCATGACCTGAGCTGAAGGCGGATGCTTCACTGAGCCACTCAGGTGCCGCGACTTTCTGCATTTCTGCAGCCAAGTCCACTCAACTCCTTCAAACAGGCACCGACTATTTCTCTTAGCAGATGGCTAACATGGTTTTAATGATGTTTAAAAGTTGGCCAGAGTATGAATGCCAACTCCCTTAACTCTAATTAGGCATTTCAGTGAGTCCCTCTTTACATGGTCCTAGGAAATTTCCAGATCAGCCGAGAGAATAGAAGTGTCACCCTCAGAACTCCAGTCAATGTTGTAAAGGGCTAGGAGGTGCACAAAAGTGAGGTTTTTTTTTTTTTTCTGTGTCCCTGCTAATGATTAAGTCTACAAGACAAAGAAAAATAGTTTGTTTTTTTTTTTTGGACACTTAAAAAAGATGCAGCATGGGAGCCAATCGATATTATAAGCAAATGCGATACTACCTGGAACTGGGTTGAGAAACCAGATGAGAACAGTGTAAGCTTGTTAAGCCTGGCACCTGGGCAGTAAGTGTGTTTCTATCTTCCTGATGGGGTTATTGATTTTTGGGCAGCACATATGTCTCCATATTTTCTTTCTTTCTTTAAGAAAGAAAATTATGGGAATTTTCATTATAACTTAAGTTTTTGTGGCTTGAGATCAATATCATGCTGCATTGAGAAATGAAATGGTTTCTGTGGGCAAAGCTGGAAGGGCTGGGGGGAGAGCTCTAGAAATGTTTCAGTTTTCTGTTTTAAGCTTCATTATATCTAAGTGATTTAAAAAAAAATCAAAAGTTCCTGTTAAACACTGGATGGAAGTCTATATTGCAATTTGTAATCTTGTTACGAAGTTTTGTGGCCTTAACGACTAAATCTGTATTGACCAGTCTGATCAACTGTGGTGAAATGGGTTATTGAGTTGTTTATAAAAAAAATTTAAGGAGAAAATATTGCTGACTCAGAGACTGATTGGCTGGACCCAAATTACATAAACAGGCTGATGAGCTGCTGGAAACAAAAAGACTTTCCTATTTTGGACATTTTTCTTGTATGTTTATAGTGGCTATGTTGAGGGACTGGAGATGGTCTGGGCTACTTTGGTGAGTGGGATATAGGTGTGTCTCTTCAGAGGACAGAAATGCTGCAATACCTTTTAAGAGGTATTGAAGCCTTAATCCAAGCCAACCTCTATTTTTAGTATACGATGACTGTCTTATCTAGGTGGAACTCTTAAGAAAAACAAAAGGGGGTATTTTATTTTATTTTATTTATTTAATATTTTATTTTATTTTATTTTATTTTATTTTATTTTATTTTTTTAAAAGGGGGCATTTTAAAATCAGCAATCAAGGGACGCCTGGGTGGCTCAGTGGTGGAGCCTTTGGCTCAGGTCATGACCCTGGGTCCTGGAATCAGGTCCTGCATCAGGGTCCCTGCATGGAGCCTGCTTCTCCCTTTACCTGTGTCTCTGCCTCTCTCTCTGTGTTTCTCGTGAATAAAGAAGTAAAATCTTAAAAAGAAAATAAAGAATCTCTAAAACCAGCAATCAGCATCTTATTTTTATCCCAAGGAGAAAGCAAAACACTTTTACTCATCTAGTTTTAAGCTTTTAAAAATATATAGAGAAAAAAAAATGCAAATGTGCCCAGAGAATTACCTTGTCTTTATCTGATTACTATATATGTTAAATAATAGGCTAATTTTTTTCTTCTTTTATTTTTATCCAAAACAGGTATTATTGTGGGACACTGTACTCAAATTAATTTTCTTGTCCACTGGTTAACGTAACAATGTCAAAGAAAATCCTCCATATTCAAATAGAGATCATGTGCAATTTTTTCTTAAAAGGGTCTGTTTTCCTTTTTCACTCACAGGAAGCCTGTATTTGTGAAAAATAAGCATTTCTCCATAGGCATGTAACATTGCCCAGAGGCATAAAACTCAATAAGAGAAAGATAGTCATTAAACCTTTGAAATGTGTAGTGGTGAGAATGCGTGGAGGTTCTCATGCAAGTTATTCCTAACAGAACTCTCCAAGGACAGTATTTCTTATCTACCAATTTGCTATTTTCCCAGATACATAACATTATGATATCTAAGGTGTTAATAAAATAAAATAGGGAAGGGAGTAAAAAAAAAAGAAAAGAAAAGAAAAAAGTGTATAAATCAGCTCAGGGACCCTACAATGTCACCAGCTGCTTATAGTAAGTACAGCTAAATTTCTAGGTTGATTACCTATGGGGTGGGGTTTTAGAAAAGTTCAGAGTAGAACTTTTAAACTGGACCCAAAGCATACAGAATAATTTGAAATACAGAAGAAGTATTAAATTTCGGTGGGTCCCTTTATTCCAAAAGATAATGAATGAGTTATGAACCTAGAAAGGTCAAGGGACGCTATGCTGGGTTTAGAGGATTTCATTTTTTTAATTAGTTCTTAATAGAAATCATTGGTTTGGGATGCCTGGGTGGCTTAGTGGTTGAGCATCTGCCTTCAGCCCAGGAAGTGATCCTAGGGTCCCGGGATCGAGTCCCGCATGGGGCTCCCTGCATGGGGCCTGCTTATCCCTCTGCCTCTCTCTCTCTCTGTGCCTCTCATGAATAAATAAAATCTTAAAAAAAAGGAAAGCAAACGAGATTAAAAAAAAGAAAAAAAAATGCAACCAACCCCAACCCATCCCCAGTATTTCTCTTAGAAAAGTCACATCTCGCAGGAGAGATGTGACACAGGGCTGTTCCTCCCACGCTCCCCGAGAGCAGACCTTGAACCAGCCAGGGGCCAGTATGTCCTTACTGGCTATCAAACTACGGAAAGACCTCCGTAGGTTTGGTCAGGAATGGCTGCCCCAGCCTAGCCCCCTGCAGCCACTCTGACCCCCCGTGAGGCCCACCGGGGCCTGTGTGCATGGCACAGGAGGGGGCTCCCAAGGTGCATCTTCTGACTGATGGAGACCCTCTGCCTTTAAGTATTTTTATTTTTATTATTATTTTTTTCCTTTAAGTATTTTTAATATGACCCAAACACAAACCCCGCCCAGAGGGCGATGCCACTGGCGACACAGGCACGTACACTTCACAGCCATGGGGTACACAATGCAAGGGGCGGGCAGCCTCACCTTGGAACTGATTGACCTGCTGCACTGGGTACGGGCTCCGCTGCTGCTGGAGGTGCTGGCGGGGCAGGTGTGTCTGCTGCAGCTGCTGGAACGACAGACAGCGAGGGCAGGGAGGTGACACGGGGAGAGACAATGAAACATCGTGGCAGCGTTGAGGAAGGCCGTGTTAAGGCCCGAAGCGCTGCGGGGAGGCGTGCGGTGCGTCCGGGCAGGTGCACACAGCACGAGGTGGACCGGTTTTCACAAGAGGAACGCGTTCCCGGTGACCAGCACCTGGCTCCAGCCCGCGGGCTGGGCCCGAGCCCCGGATGCCCCTTCGGAGTCTGGACCCAGCCCCGGAGGCCCCCAGCCCGCCCCCCCACCCCACGCAGACTGGCCGGGTCTGCCCCACGGGGGTGCTGGGTGCACCGGGCGGCCTTCTGCGCTCTGCTCGCGGTCACTGCCGTGCGGGTCCCTTGGGGAGCACCTGGCACACCTGCTGCTCGCGGGGGGCGGGGACCGCGGGGGGGTCTCGGCCTGACTCTCCAACAGCCGCCTGCATGCGCCTCCTAGCTCTGTGCCACTCAGCCTAGGGGACAAGCCACTCATTTCTAATGACCTACATAGATGCTTCCAGCACAGGAAGATGGGCTTCTCAGAGGCTATATATATAAATAAAGGCTCGTCTTATTCCCACGAGGCCACGCTGCCTGTCAAATACGCCTGGGCAAGTACAACACACGGCACCTGGTGCCCTGGGGAAACCGCGGGGGACTCGGCAGGTGCCAGCGGCAGGAGGCTGGCGACCTCGTCTCTCTCCGTCGCGCACGGGGCTTCCTCGTGGCTGCTGTGATCCCCCCACGCCACGTGGGGACAGGGGAGGAACCCCGAGCGACGTGGAAAGGGCAGGGGAAGGGGCCTGTCGTCACCCCCTCCGGCCCCCGCGGAACAGTCGCAGGGCACCTGCCATCCGCCCAGGCTGGTAAAGACCACGCAGCAAGGTCTTTATCATACACATAACACCCCGGGAGCACTTCGCACCTAACGCATGTTCAGTTCTATTTTTTCCTCTTGTTTTTGTTTCCGGGCAGCTCTGTAATCTTCTTTCTCTTTCTTTTCCCCTTTGCTTTCTCTCCACAAGGCCAGCCGGCTCTCTGGCAACCGAAGAAAAGAAAGGCCTCTGCCCCGCTCACCCCATCCTGCGGTGCCTGCCCCGCTCACCCCATCCTGCGGTGCCTGCCGTGGCGTTTTGCACAAACTGTGGAAATCGATGAATTGTGTGGATAAAGTGTAGACGAGGAAGCACGCCAGTCTCCTGGGCGGCAAGGGACGGTGAACCGGGCCCTCCAGGGGCCTCTCCCCAGCCTGACTTGTCATATTAGGTGAGCAGCTAAGCGTCCCACCGCCCACTGGAAGCAGCGGCCTCGGGGTGGCCCGGGGTGGGGGTCAGGGCTCCGGTTCCAGTCCGGGGCCGTGCCTCCCTAGCTCCGAGAAGTCCCACGAGCGCCCTGGCCTCAGTTTCCTCACGGGTAAAATACAAAACCCTTCACGATCACCAACGCCTCTTCCGGGTCTAAAATCCTAGGTTCCGTGGAACCTTCGCGAATGCACGAGGGGTGACACGCTCCGTGCTCTTTGAGAATGAGGGATCAAAATGCTTAAGTCACACGTGCTTTGCACGCGCGCTGCCGTGGTTCTGAAGGCCACCAGAACCGGGTCAGAGCCCCCAGTCCCCCTAGTCGCTGCGCTCCGCAGGCAGGTTAGTAGGACACCGGGGCCGCGGGCGCAGCGCCAGGGAAGTCAGCGTGGCACCCGTGTGGCAACAGCGTCCTCAAGACCGAAGGCTGACGGCTCAGCACTTGCAGGCCCCGCGACAGCGCCCCATCAGCTGCGCGTCCGGGCAGACGGGCTGAGCACCTGCTTCCCCGCAGCCTCCCAGCCTCCCTTCGGCCCCGTCCCACCGGCCTCGTGGCCGCAGCCCTCACGGCACACTCCGGGACCCTGGGGGCACGGGACAGGTCCCCCCACACCTGCGCACGGTCGCCCAAGAATCTTGCACGCCTTAGTCCACGTGATCCATACCCCGGTCCCAGGACAAAGGCTGGGGACTGATCGAACCTCACCTGGCCCATGAGGAGGGAGGGTCAGAGGTTCTTCCAAAATCCTACACGAGCAAAGGATGGGGCGCGTCCTGAGTTACACCGTTCTCCCCTCAGTCCCTCCTCATTGCTTGGTGCCCGCAACCTGCTGGGGATGGCACCCGCTTCCCGATCTTTTCCAAGGAGCCCTGTGCCTCTCTGTGTCCTGGTTCAGAGGGGCACCCTGCTCCCTGAGGAGTGCCCCCTCCCCCGCTGGCCTGGCTACCCCGTCCCCTACCTGCCCCTGGGTCATGGCACCCGCGGCACAGGCCACGGCTCAGAGCATCAGGTTCGCCCGACCCTCGCTGGATTGGCGGAGGAGAGGCCGTCCAAAGCCCAGCGTCCATTTGTCACTGCCTGAGACATGTGAGCCCGGTGCCTTGTCACACACCTTATGCAGGGTGAGAGGGAGAGAGGTTTGTTTGTACAGGAGCTGCCAGGCGGCTGACCGACCTTGGTAGAGGGGAGATAATTACACAGCTGCTCAGGAACAAAAGTCAAGAAGGGAACATACGGGAACCGGGCTCAGCAGTAGGATTTTTCCTACTTGGGGGGTGACTGGTGGTGTTGCTCTGAACTGCAGCTCTCGGTAGGGGCCTTGGCGGGTCTGCGTCCCACACACTATCCTGTGTGCAGATGGAGACTCGGATACGGGCATGTACTGCGTGTATATACGTGTACGTAGCGTACGTGTTGTATTTTATGTATTGATAAATTTCCAAAAATTCGGATCGTATTAGGAATGTTCTGGGAGGGGAACTGGCACGCAGAGCTCTGTTGGGCTCTCAGCCTCATACGACGGCCTCACACCCACCTCCTGTCATCAGAGGGAGCTGCCCTGTGCAGACCCCACGGGAGCCAGCGAGGCATCTCCTGTGGAAGGCCTCAGGCCTTCCCCGGGATGCTAGGGAACCAGGCATGGCCATCTTGAGAAACAAAACACACAGAAGACCTACAGAAGCAGCTCTCAGGGAAGGCTTTCTTTCAAAGCTGGAGGAATTATATGGCAAGGGTGGACAAAGATGCCGAAGGTAAGGCTTTATTTGTGTTAGGCCTTCCTTTAACTCAAAGATTTCTTGAGCTGTTTTAAAGCTGTTGGGAATCTTCTTAAGTTTGCACCCTTTCCGTGACCCTGAGTTCAGGTTTCCAGGTAGTTCTGTGAGCCCTATTATTCTTCTATTGTTCCTGTCCCATTGTTCATGACCAATTCTGTAGAATTCTCCTCGATCCCTCCTTCTGACATTTTCCTTCAAGAAGCAAAGTTCTCTGAGTTATTTTCTTTCTCTCTTCGTGCTAGAAATATTAGCGTCTATGAAGAATGTGAGGCAGCCTCCCAGCCCCCATACTGATGGGCGCAGACCCCTGCACCAGAAACCAGAAGAAAAGGAGCCGGGCTTGAATCGAAGAAATGTCTCCAGCAAATGGGCCTTCGCTTGATGGCCAAGGCCTGTCTTTTAAGAACAAACTCATTCGCTCTAAGAAAAAGCCTAAGTAATTGAAAGGTCTACCTTCTGCAGGGTCTTCTGTGATTGTGGGAAATGCTGGACTATGACTATTTTGACAAAGGACATGAACTGGAACTCTCCTGCAGACACCAGGCACTGAATAAATGCTTGTTGAATAAATGAATCGTGTTACCTGCTCGGCCAGAATCTGCTGCTGCTGTTGTTGCTGCTGCTGCTGTTGCTGCTGCTGCTGTTGCTGCTGCTGCTGCTGCTGCTGCCTTTGCTCCCGCAGGAACTGTTGCTTCTGCTGCTCCATCAACTGGGCCCGCTGGTCAATGAGCATCTGCTTCATGATGGCAGCCTGGGGCTGGCTGCTGAGGAAGCCAGGACCCGCAGGACTGGCTCCGGAGACCATGCCGCCCGAGCCCGGGGGCACCGAGGACTGCATGGAGCCTGTGGTCCGGGGAAGTCCAACTGGGTGCTGCTCCTGGGAGGACAGCAAGACGAGAGAAGGCACAGATTTCATACTTGAAAGGAAGCATGGGGCAGAGGCCTCGGCTTGTGGACCTGAGGGGTTCTGGGAGGCACACACTGCATTCCACAAAAACAACCCAGTGATCCTCAAATCTGGCCTTGCCACAGCGGAACTGGAGGCCCGCAGGAGGACAGTAATAGAGGATGGCTCTGGGAAATCCGAGAGCAAGTCCAGTCTGATTAAGGGACAAAGGCTGGGCAACCAGCTGACAGTCTGCACTCGTCCAAAGGAGAGAGACCAAGACCCCAGGTTGGGCTCACCTCAAGTCTGGAACGAGACAGCCTGGCCTTACCTCTTAGCCTTTCCTGTCTCCCTGGCTTAAATGGACTTCTTAGCTAAGTGGAGAGACAGTCACAGAATTCTGGAATTTTTTAATCATTAGATCTACTATTCCATGGAATTCTAATTGATTGCAACATTGGAGAGCTTTGCTATATGTAAAAATAAATAAATAAATAAATAAATAAATAAATAAATAAATAAATAAATAAATAAATAAATAAATAAAATAAAAAATTCCTGCTAGTGGGAGTTGTTGACAGTGAAAACTGGAAATGTGTGTTATTGAACAAAGCTATATAGTCTCCCGACATCTTTAAAAATAGAACTGATCCTCCTATGTCTGGGACAATTTATAATGTGGGGGTTGATGGGGGGTCTTCTGATTTTACACCTGTCTCCGTCAGACAATGGGAATTTGTAAGGATTGGTTCTTAAGGAGTAGGAAGTAAAGTGGCAGAGAACTACGCACAGACTAAGTGACTACTTGGAGAGCGTGCTCAGAGGGGAAGCCTATAACAGCCAGCCAGTGTAGACCAAGGAAAAAAGGCTGACGGGAAGCGTTGGTAGATGACCATATGGTTCGGCTTCTAGATAGTTCCTTTCTTGTTCATCTACCAAGCACACCTGGTAATGGCAAGTATTGTGTGAATATCCCGCAGAAACGTCCCTTTTGATTCGAGTTGCAAGTGGTTAATCGGAACACAGCGGATCTCATGTCTGAGATGAGCACAAATTAAGTGGGCACACAGGCAAGGAC
>JAEUCK010009735.1:0-45695 GCA_017311455.1 Otocyon megalotis megalotis | reverse complement strand
TGCCTGTAAATGACAAAAGACTTAAACAGTATTCATTGTTAAGGATCTGATAAGAGTTTGTCATAATGGAATTGACAAAGAAATTTGGTTATTTCTGTGCCACACAGCATTTTAAAATTATGACTGATAACATAATAAATTAGGACATACCAGATTTCTAGGAATTTCATACAATTTCTAGAACATTAATAAGATTTCCCTATGCAAATACAACAAAAAGACTCAGTATTCTTATTTGACAATGCCTCCCATGTAATTTAACATATCAAATAAACCTAATTAGTTGAATATCTCACTTTTTATAAGGAAAGAAATCAATCTTTTGAGATGTTCCAGGGACTCTCTGAAAAATCCCAAAGATAGTTCTAAGGCAAAAAGACTTTATTTCAGATTTAACTTTAGGAAATTTGTCAAAAATATCAGAAGTTTAAAATACTTAGTCAAGTTGGGTTATAAGTCAATGGGAAATAATACCTAGTTATATATTTAACCACAGTGACAATTAGAGACTTTGCAGGCAAATACAGGAAGTTAAGTAGTTAAAAAAAAAAAAACTTAGCTTTTTAAATAGAGAAGACTCAGTTTTCTTTAAGTAATCAATGACCTGACATGTTATAAAGATAACATGAAGGACAGCAATTTATTTTGGTAAGACACAAAATCTTTACTGTTCATCCATATTACTTAAAAAGTAAAGAAAAACTTTTCACAGTGTCTTATCAAGAGCAGACCAATAGTCCAATAAAAATTTGTTCTTTTAACAGAGAGAAAACCAAATTCTAATTTCGCACCAGCTTACTTTTGATATTAAAACACATTCACTTAATTACATTCATTCCAATCTTAGCAAGTCCTGACCATGCATAAAATTCCTTTCCAAAGATTCTTATTCTACAAACCTTAGTGGCTTTAATTACATATGTTAGAATTTTTAACCCTTAAAAATCTTACCTTTTAGTAAGAATAAAGAAGTAAACAATTATGAGCTGTCTCTTACACTAGCATTCCATGGATTGGCAGACTTTTTATAACTTCTAGAAACACATGCTTTCTTATAGTAAAATTTTCAGCATAGCACAAAACTAATAGGCCCACATATCTTTAGTTCCTCTACAAAAGCAAGCCAAAAGTGGATAAACTTATATTCAGTAATTAATGTTTCATATAATGACTATCTATAATTTAATTTAACTTGGCGAAACCTTATGGTTTCAGGTTACCCAAAAGATTTGGGGAAACTATTAAAAAGATCTTAAAAAAAAAAGATCTTAAGACTTTTATCCCACTTACATCTATTTAATTCTTAATAATTATATTTAGAGCAGTAACAAAAATTTCATCATAAAAGTTATTTTTTTCTTGTTGACAAGTTTTTTTTTAAGTAGTTTTTTTTTTTTTAAGATTTTATTTATTTATTACTGAAAGAGAGAGAGAGAGAGGCAGAGACACAGGCAGAGGGAGAAGCAGGCCCCACGTATGGAGCCCAATGTGGGACTCAATCCCGGGTCTCCAGGATTACACCCTGGGCTGAAGGCGGCGCCAAACCACTGAGCCATACGGGCTGCCCCTTGTTGACAAATTTTGTAACATAGATGATGTGAATTTGTTTGACTAGTAAACCTAGGTAGGATAAAAGTTGTATGTCGGCATTATTTTTAATTTTGATAACTTTAAAGACATGTCTATTTTCATTAAGCTAATAAAGTTAAGCTAGATGTTAATTACTAAAGATTATCTGAGATCATGGGAACCTGAAAAGCATTTGGATTAGTTTTCATTATAATTCTAAGAATTTTATGAATAGGTGATTCATATAAGCACTTAATTATCTCTAGGCCAATTAAATAGAGCTCTCTTACAAATTGATTTTGGTAATACTATCCAGGAAAAGAGAATTATCATACATGTATAACATGTATATGTAGATACACATAAATAGTTGCAGAAAAACCTTATGTCTTCCATTTACAAATTTTAGCCATGAATCAAGTACCTATAAAAGAGGTTGGATCCAAAATACCTTTCTGGCAGATGGAATAATTTAAAATTACCTGCTCAGATGACTAATGCTTTTTATTAATATTTTGGAGAAGACACTTAAGGTTGTTATTTGCCTAAGTCTTAAAATAACCTCTCCCCTTTCAGTTCTGAATTACCTCCCTGAAGTTTGCATTTCAAAGGGATGGCCTACATAAGAGTTCTTGAAGAAGACCAGGTAGGAAGGACACTTGCACCTCAAAGGTTAGGGAAAGAACACAAGTTCCTCCAAGAGGAACTTTCGTTTCCTATGGCCAGAATTTTTATAATACCAACAAGCCTTTTGAGGTGAATAGATGAAATTAGTTGCTTATGACAGGACTGACACACCTACTCACCTATGTTGGAATATTTTTCTTTCCCTCTGAATATATTAGTTTAGGGAAGAGGGCCTAAAAATATTGCTCTTAGTCTCTGAGGAGAATCTTCCGATTTGGCCAAATTTCTGATCATAGAATTATTAATGCCATTCAAATATCTTAGCAGGTTTCAGCAAACGGTAAACACTTCTGGCGGTATTAAACAACTTCATGGACCCAAGAGGTGTCCTCAAAGAGGGTGCAAAAGATGCAGTCTTCACAATATCTACAGCTACTCCCAAAGATAGTCAAAAGAAAGGATTGATAACCTGCTTGTCCCAGGCAGGCAGAAAGCCAAGCTAAACTCTTAGGATGTAAAACAAGACAAGAAGGCAGTCATCCTTAGAAGAGAAAGGATCAATAACCAATAAGTCTGGATTTGGAAAGGAAGAGACAAAGTGAAATTTTATCCTCCTTTTTCAGCTGGGCCCTACAGACAGAGATCTGAGAAAGCTGACTCTGGTAAGAGTTTTTATGCTTAGCTGGCTTCTGCCAGCTTTCCTAAGATCCCCTCTGTCGGATCCAATACCTAGCAGAATTTGGCAAGGTTTTTTATTAATTTTAATTTAGGTTCTCTTAGCTGTTTAAGAGAATAGCAAAGCAGCTTACCAGAAAATTCCTTAGAGTCCTGTCAACCTTGGAAAGGACCCTATGGGGGCTCTCCTTCAAGAGTACATGAAGGCTATCTATGAGACCACTAACTCAGCAGACTTTTGTTTATGGTCTTATAGCCTCTTCAGAATGGAAAGGCAATTCAGATGGAGGATTATTAGACTGAGTACTCAGGTAAAAGGAGGATAGAGGGGAGCAAGTCTTACTTTAAGTACCTCCTGTGTCTTTAATTTTTCATTAGTCTTTGCAACAAATTTTTTAATGAAGCAATTTTAGAATCTTGAATCCTTTGGAGTCTTTTGTATAGCAATTAAAATAGGTCCACAGTCTGTTTAATTCAGGAACCCTGACTTTCAAGTGCACTTCTTAAATGAACAGTCTTGTCTAATTGGAATGTTCCCCCTAATGGCCATTGTAATTCTAGGTGGTCTTTAGTAAGGTTTTGCCATTTTTGTAGCTATTTATATTTTGGGACCATAGTTTTTAGATATAAAATGAGCAAGTGTTCGGAAAGTGCCACATTTAACTCTTCAGAATTTAAGGATACCATTTTTAGTATTTATTTTGTTTCTTTATTTTTAAGCTAAGCCTTTGGGCTCTTGGAGTCAAACTAATACCTAAAAGGATGTATTACTGGGTTGGGGATTGTGTTGTGTTTCACTGTGTACCTTGTTGCACAGAAATTGTTTTGAGGTTGTCAGGTTACCTTGTGTCTCTTTATCCTGTCCTTAGGATGAGCCTATCCTAATAGGAGTTTTTGGATTATGTGCTAGGACTCCCAACAGCTTTTAAATGCTTGACCTATCACCACCAATTCTTCAGCTGCTTCTGAGATTCCCATTATCATTAGACTTAGTCTACACAAGATAAGACAAACAAATATGTGCACCTTAAGATACTGGGGGTAATGAAAAGATGTTACTGCATCATGGCCATGAGAAGGTTCTGTGCACACTACCACCAGTTCCTACCATGAAAGGATTGGGGAAAGAACTGAACTAGAAGGCCTCAACACATGAGGACTGCAGACTTGGGGGCTCCATGTAAATGGAGAGCTGTGAACTGCCACTATCTATTCCCATGCAGATTGTGGCATAAAATCAAGGGCTGGGAGTTTCCACCAATTAATGAGAATTGCAGTCTGAACCATCAGTTTCCAACATGGAAATGATTTGAAAGCTAATTAGATCTAGAGCTTGATGGGAAGCTATTGGAGCTCAGAACCAAGGGGCCCTTACCCACAGCCCTCAGAAAGGGGGAGAAAGAGAACAAAAGGGTCTGCAGGCACCATGCCTGTGTTTCTTGTTGTCCCCGAGGTGCTCAGAAGTTCATTTTGGATCCTATCACTGCCACCAAATCTGTTAAAGAACAGAATTCAGCTGAGTAAATTTGAAGATCAAATTGGCTTTATTCAGTGATTCATGAATCAAGCCGTAGCCTATCTAGTAAATAGAAAGAAGCCCCAAGTTGCCATAGGAAATAAAAGGCTTTTTATAGGCATAAGGGAGCAGAAAAAAGAAGTTTCTAACAAAGAATGGACTGTTGCAAGCAAGGTCACCTTCCTTTTGGAAGGACAGGGCTCTTTCAGGCAGATAACCTTGCTAGTGCTGATCAGGTAATTCCAGATGTGCTCCTTAAAGGTTACATTCCTGGGAGAGGCTGAAACTACAACTAGAATAGATGTCAAACTTTGTTTGCTGCTGTGGAGATTAGCACAGGTGACTCCATTTGGAGAATGTTGTTTCTTTTTCTTCCTTTCTTTCCTTTTTTTTCCTTCTAAAACTTTCCTTTTAAACACCAAGCACATTGAAAGAATATCATCATATCCAAGGGTTGATGAAAAACTGCCATTCACCAAATTCCTAGTTTCTCTGATTTTATGGGATCTACAGAGAACATTTTTGGTTCTAGGGTCCATGAAACTAGGAAATGTACCTACTCATCTTTGCTTCAGTCTTCCCCACCACCTCCTGTACATGCCCCGGGAGCAGAACGTACTCAAAACTCATTTGACAAAGAGTGGGCAGGAGTCTGCCATCATCTAGTGGTGCTAGAGTGAAAAGGTTCACCAGCTGACCTCAGATCATGTATATAGTTGATACAAGTTGTAGATGCCTTTATCCAGGATCAGTTATGCTCTGCAATATGTTGTTTGTAGGCCCCCGATATCACTGTCTGCATTGTCCTGTTCCTGTGTCCTTGCAGGGATCTGAGACCTTGTAATACAGATGACACTTGGAATCTGATACTAGTCTGTTCACCTGTGATTTGTCTTATCCACAGAGAGGTTTATAAATGGATGCTAGAAGTTAGTCTGTCTCCTTTTCTGTTAAGACTAGAGGCAGGAAAAAAAAAAAGACTAGAGGCAGGATATGTGTGCTTATAAGGAACTATATAATTCCTTATTCCTTTTTCCCCCTAATTCTCTCCAAGCACTTTGGCAGGACATATTCCTTGCCAGGCTCTTCAAGGAGAGGAAAGATCAGAGGGAGTAGAAAGCTATTTCCCAAATTCAAAGCAGTCTTCTAAATATCCACCTTTTCTCTACTTGCATTTTCTCTATTTACATTCATGGATTCATTCATTAACTCGTTATTTAGTCAATAAGTATTGATTAAATGTCTGTTATATGCTAGGAACTGTTCTGGATATTGGGGATACAGCACGGAATAAAACGTAGAAAAGTCCCTACTCTTGTGGAGGGACTTCCCCATTACATTCTATGGGGAAATACATGCAGAATACATAGCTAGAACATGTGGGGTATCTGCTAGTGATAGGTGCTATGGAGAAAAATAAAGTAGGGAAGGAGGAAGTTGGTTGCAATTTTAAATTGAAATGTCAAGAAGGGCCATGTTGAGAAGATGGCATTTGAGCAAAGATTTGGCACAAGTGAGGGAGTGAACTGGGGGCAGAGTGTTCCAGGTAGATGGGATAGCCACTACAGATGCTGAGATGGGCGGGTTCTGGGTATATTTAAAGAACAGCAAAGAGGCCAGTGGTTTGGAGTGTAGTGAGTGAGGAATAAAGTAGGAGATTATCAGGTCAGGAGGAGACACAATAGCCAGCCAGATAGTTTGGAGCATTATAGGCCTTGCAAATACTTTGATTGGTACTCCAAGTGATATGGAAGCTATAGGAGAATTTGGGAGAGAAGAGGGACATGTCTTGAGTTATGTTTTTAAAAGGATCATTCCAGCTGCTTTGCCGAGAACAGACCATAAAGGAGCAAGGCCCAAAGCAGAGACCCAAAGGTGACAGTGATCTAAGATAAGGATGAGGGAGGCTTGGGACAGGGAGGTAGCAGTGGAGGAGGTAAAAGTGGTTAGATTAACCCCATGGTATTCTCTGGTGGACTGGATGTATGAGGAAAGACCATAAGAAAAGTAGAGTTGACATTAATTTGGGGAAGACTATAGGTGAAGTAGGTTGGGAGGAAAGTTAAGAATTGAGTTTGCACATGAACTGAGACTTTATGATGCTTATGTGACATGGTGGTATAAGAGAGATAAATGAGGTCCGGGCTGGAGATGGAAAGTTGGGAGTTTACAGTGTATAAATGATATTTAAGTCACAACAGATAAATCTCTCTAACTATAGGTTATAGAGCAGAGGTTCCAGAACTGAGTTCCAATGTTAAGATGCTGATGAGTTGAGGAGGTAGCAGCAAAAGAATAAGTAGGAACAGTCAGGAGGAAAGATGGAAATCAGGGGGTATGGTGCCCTGGAGGCCACATTGAGAGATTGCTTCAAGCAAGAGGAAAGGAAGGGGGCCAGCTGAGTCAAATACTGCTCAGAGATTAAGAAGAGGGCTGGGGCAGTTTGAGTGAAGTGAGAACTGTGAAAGCATGATTGGAGAAGGCTGAAGAGAAGATTGGACACCATGAGTCTAGACCATTGTGGGTTTTGTTTGAGAGAGAAGCAGAGGGTAGGGTGGGTGGAAGAAAGCCCATTTCTTTGCTGATGAGAATGATCCAGCCAAGATAAAAATCATTGCTGATGTAGAAGAGGGAAGACCCTTGGTGGAATGTCCTACCACAGCTGAGAGATTGGGCTCAGAGCACAGGTGGGGAGGGTTCTGCGTGGCTCATGATCTGATGGTTCATTCACAGTCCTAGAAGGGAAGACTCAGGGGCTGCCATCTGGGTAGATGAGGTGATGGAAGCTTATGGAAATTCTTCTATTGCTTCTGTTTTCTTAATGAAATAAGAAGTAAGGTCATCAGCAGAGGGTAGGAGGAGGAAAGGGTTGGAGGAGAAGGTATAACAAAGTCTTCTGGGAGAGTCGAGAGTGAATGGAGTGGGGCTCTGATTATGGACAGCATCCAAGACCCACTTGGGGTTAGTGGTGATGAGGTTAAGTGAGACCAGTGAACGTGTAGGTTTTCTTCTGGTCACTGAGGTTCAGGCAAGAAATAGGTAGACAATTGACTTCTACCTGGATAGTTTTGCCAGATGAGTGACATAAAACAAGAAGGTCAAGAGAATGATTTTAGCATGGTAGTAGAATTTGAGCTAAGCAGGGAGGGTAGGGGTGGTGGAAAGCCTGAAAGGGGAGTAGAATAATGGATTACAGAATAATGGAATATACATAATATATATATTCAAATGTGATTTGAAATGTTACTCTTCAATCTGCTGGACATATTCAGTCTGTGGAATAAGTTTCAAAACCTGTCTCATTGCACAGAGGAAGTAGGAAGTGAGTTTTGAAACCAAATGTTCTGATTTCTAATTTGGTGCTCTACCCCCAGTAGAGAGAGAAGGAGTGCATGCATGTCTATGTGAGTGAGGTGTGTGTGTGTGCCCGTGTGCTGGGTAAGCTGCGACTAGAAGTTTAGGCACACTTCCTGAGCCCTCTGACTTGATTCCTAGGACCTGCTTCAGCCCGATTCAAAACATTGACTTAGGGGGACTTTTGGGGACCCAATACCACAGGGCCTCCAACCTTCCTCACTAGCACTTTGCTCTGAAATCTAGTTTTCTTCCTCAGAATGTGTCTCACTCTTTTTTGAAACATCATGTTTGCTGCTCCTGCTGGTGCCTTTGGCAGCCTATTCTCCGTGCTGATTGCTTGTCCTCTCTCTAAACCTTGCAGTGCCTTCCTCTTGTACCCTGCCTGCTGGGCTGGAGCCTGAGGTCTACAAGTGCTTCACTCCCTGGCCCCCTCCATGGAAAGAAGCTGTGATTTTCTCTTTTTCCCTCATAGCCACATATTCTCATCCATAGTTGCCTGCATCCTGAAATTATCCCTATTCTCTCATATCCATCTTTCTTTCTTAATAATTTCTCGAACCAGAGATGCCAGTGTTTGGGGTTTATTCCAAATACGCCAAGTTTGCCTCCTGATCGGGTGCCTGAATTTCACACCATGCACCAGGCTAGCTTCCAGATCTTTTGTTTGTATAGAGCCATTAGGCTGGCTCATGGTTTCTTTCCTTTCTTTTAGCCTGCTCCTAATATACAGCTTAATTTCTGATCCAAGGCCAGAGGCTTCAAGTGCCTGATGTGTGATGCAGTCTCAGGCTATGATCTCTCCCTTCCGAGGCCACATGAAGCTTTAGGACTAAGGGGCAGAAATTAACGCAGGGCGGTGCATTGGTGGCTCAGTGGCTGTTTCAGAGGCTTTCCGCTGGATCATTCCAGAGCCCAAATCTTTATGAAATCTTAGCCAAACAAGGATGGCGCAGGGCCAGTCTCTGGTACATTGGACCAGCCAAGAGGTTTCTTATTTTTTTCCTTATCATTCACTGGAAAAGTATTTATTGGACACTTTCCTTTGTTACCCCTCAGAATGTGGTATATCTTAGAATGACCTGGGGGCAGTTATTATAACTGCAGACTCTGGAGGCTCCCTCCACCTCAGATCTGTTGAACCAGCAGCTCCAGAGGTAGGAAGAAGGAATCTGTATTTCGAACAAGTTCTCTCATGCTTGTGAGGCCACACTGAAGTCTGAGAAGCACTGTTCCGTATGAGTGTAATTGCTAGGCAGGGGAGGGTAGAACGGGGTGCAAAGTAGGAGATTCTGAATGAGAAGCCTTCCACCTATCTCCCTCACTTGATGGATTTCCATGAGTTCATGCTTTATTCAGTATTTATCTGGCATAATGTGATTGACACACAGTGGGCTCTCAGGAAGAGTTAATGTATCGATTTGAGCCTAAAAGGGGTGATCTGTGATGTGCACAGAAACACGTTCTTGTAACAACAAGGCCAGTGGAATTGAGTCAATGGTTGGGACATATCTAAGCAAAGGTGTGTGGAAGGACTGAAGAGGGAGTGGATCACTTCCAGGGACCCTCAGGGAGCCTGTGTAGATAGCGTCTAGTTTCAAGGGCCAGGGAACTCAGGGAGAGCCAGTGAACTCTAGCCATTGGCTAGACTGCTGGACAAGGAAGTCAGAGCTACCAAAAGTCAACCAGGGGCATCACCTGCCTCCTGTGCACTGAGAAGCTATTTCGCATTTTTGCTTTCTTTCAGGGATAACACTTCAGAACTGACTTTTAAATTGTGGGCTGCCATGGGAGAACTTTCTCTTAAGGACCCTCTCTTTAGCTCTTCCTCACTTCATGTCTGTTAAAAACACTACACTGAGTTTATATACCTTTGCCCTCTTCTCAGCTTTGCATATCTCAGCTTTTTCTCGGTGTTCTGTTGCAGCTGATGCTTTTCCTGTTGACCTATACTCCTGCCTCAGTCACATCTTGCTTGTCTCCCAAAGAGAGGGAAGGCCTGAACAAGAGCCTCTTTCCTCCAAAATACTGGATATCATGAGGCCCCATTTTATACTTCCAGGCACTTTTTTTTTAAAGCAGATTCCATGCCCAGAGTGGTGCCCAACATGGAGCTTGAACTCACGACCTTGAGACCTTGAGATCAAGACCTGAGCTGAGATCAAGGGTCACAGGCTTAACCGACTGAGCCATCTGGGTGCCCTTGGGATACCCATCTTGGTGTCCTTTTAAAGGCACTCCTGAGAAACCCCACCATCCACCACCTTCCTCCCCATGCCATGGGCTCCCATTATCTGTCTAAAGAGAAAATAAAGGATTCCCTGTACTCATGGAGAGGAAGGAGAGTGGAATCTGTCACAAGAAGTAGATTTTATACTTGACTAGTAAGTTAGTTTTGGTTTATCATCTGCATATGAATATGTCTGATCTTCTGGGAAATTACAACACTTGCAATAAAATGAAGAAGCCACAGAGATGAGAGCAGACCTGGGATAACCTTTTGATTTTTATCCCTCCCAGCCTCTCTTAGTTTCCTTCCTCTTGAGAAGCAGCAGCCTCAGCCCTAGGAGTAGGGCAGTCACAGCAACCAGTGATGGTCAGAGGAGAGGAGGACTGTTGGCATCACCATCCTCCTGAGGGAGCTTTGCCAGATGCCTCTTTCCCCTGCCCTATGGGGCTCAGTGTCTTGTCCATTGCTGTGGACTAGGGACTTATCAGCCAAGATCTGTAGATAGACTTTAATGGCTTTTACAATATGGTTTCAAATTTTGTTTTTAAAATGCATTTTTTTGGGGTGCCTAGTTGGGTCATTCGGTAAGTGTCTGCCTTTGGCTCAGCTCATGATCCCAGGGTCCTGGGATTGAGCCCCACACCAGGCTCCCTGCTCCATGGGGAGCCTGCTTCCCCCTCTCCTTCTGCCTACTGCTCCCCCTGCTTGGGTCCTCTCTCTCTCTGTGTCAAATAAAACTTTAAAAAAATACATCTTTTAACTACCATATTTCCTTGAATTCAAGATACATACCATTGTAAGACCTGCTAAAAACTTAATAACAGCATTTCATGGTAGAGGGGGAAGAGGAGCCTACTACATTCTTTATGTTACATATTCATATATTTTGAGTTCCATAACCTTCAACTGTGAAGAAAGGTATATTAGAGTTGAAGAGGTAGGAAATTATGGGAAAAAAACTAATTTAAAAAGTCACACATAAAAAAAAAAGTCACACATAATCAGTGCATTATAGACCAAATTTTCACACTTGGAGACCACCCATGGTCATACTGGCACAGTTCTGTTTTGTGCAGACCTTGGAGGAAAGCTCACTGTGCCATCTTCTGCATTCATTTGAACTCTGTGTAAATGTTGATTAGAGAGCTTGTAGTCTGGGTTAGCCTTTTTAAAAAATTCAGGCCTCAGCTTGTTTGCTCATATAAAGTGATATAAGTGAGCACACTATTACTTTTCTGTATGATTCAGGATTTTCTCAATACTGTGAAATGAAAACAAAATACAGAAGTAAACTGGATGCCAATGCTGATTCAAGACTGCAACTGTCATCTGTAGCCCTGACTTGGAATTTGTATCTTCCTAAAAAAATGGTCTCATTTTTTTAGTGATTGATTTCTTAAGGAATACATGTTTTGTATCATAAATAGATAAAGTAGACAAAATGCTTTTATGTTGCGAGGTGTCCTTTTTTTGGGGTAAGTTTTCAGCACTGATGTTCTGATGAAGATCTTATTTGAAAAAGATGATTTTCTATGCTAGAGTGATGTAACGGTGGAAGCCCACTTTATGCCTGTGGGATCTGGGCAACTACTTTAACCTCTGTGTCTTAGATTTCTTACCTGTGAAGTCAGGTTAATTAGGGGACCTGCCTTGTAGAGTTGTGAGAATTGAGTGAGATCAGGTTAAAACCCTGGACACCTGCCTAGCACATAGGAAGCACTATGGTGATACACTATAACTTAGAGCATCATGTGAAAACCACGCGCCCAGAGTAAATGGACAGAACATCTTCTGCTGCCTGCCATGCAGAGTGTGGATCTGCTCCTTCCTATCCTTCAGCCTAGCAACTTTTTACCTTCTATTTGCACCTTTGCCAATCTTGCATCCATGCTTTCCCTGCAAGACTTTGGTGCCATCTCCTCTAGAGAGCTTTCTCTGACTATCCCTGAGACATTGAAAGGAGAGGGGATCTTTCCTCTGAGCTGTCTCGCCCAGACCTAAATGCGAGTAGCATTTATTTGGTGCTTTTTACAGATTCCCCTATTTTTTTTTTTTTAAGATTTCAATCATTTATTCATGAGAGACACAGAGAGAAAGAGAGAGGCAGAGACACAGGCAAAGGGAGAAGCAGGCTCCATGCAGGAAGCCTGATGTAGGACTTGATCCCGGGTCTCCAGGACCAGGCCCTGGGCTGAAGGTGGCGCTAAACTGCTGAACCACCCAGGCTGCCCCAGATTCCCCTATTTTGACTTCTCTTTTAAGTGTCTCTGCCCCCCTTTCCCTATCATCATCACAATTCCCCACACGTAGTTAAATATTCAGTAAATACCCACTGATGGACTGATTTGACAGTGTCCGTGTGAACCCACAGAAGGTGCCTCAGCTTCCAGACTGCCCAGACTATCAGCCTATGCAGCAAAGGTGGGTGCCAGAGGGGGCAGTGTTGATGCTCCGCAGTGGGCTGTCACCACCACCACCCCACCAGGACAGTCTGCTCTTCCTGCTTCACTCCTGCTCAGCTCCCTGCTATCTACCCCAGTGGCAGGTAGAGGGAAAAAACATAGTAAAAAGTAGGGGGACGGTAATTTGAGTGTTTACAGAGGGTTTGCATGTAATTAGCAGTTTATTTCCATGACACAGTTGGCATCCTGGCTTGGAACCTGGTTCTGAAAGGCTCTTAAAGAGACCCATACCTAGGCAGTCTGAGAGATGCTTAGGTTTTGGAACATAACAAAGAGAGAGAGTATGCTCTGCCTTTTGTGATGAAATGTGACCAAGAACAGCCCCCACATTGAAGATACCTTATACATACACAGAGACACACATATAGACACACACATACACAATTTTGTTTGAATCAGTTTCTGTTACTGAATTCAGCTTTGACTTGAACGTTTTACAAGCTCCTTTTTTTTTTTTTTTTTCTGTACTTTCATGAAAATCAGTTTGGGATTTGATACTTAACTGAGAGTAGGAGCATAGCCACTGGATCCCCTCCTGCCAGGAGCCCTATGATTACAGGCAAAACACTTACCTCACTTTTAAGTAGATAAATAAATAAATGTGCATTAGTCTTCTCATTAGTAATATGGAGGTACTAAGACCTGATGTTCCTACTTCAAAAGAATCTTCTGACAATGACATGAGATAAAACATAGGAAAGTACTTTGAAAAATACTTTGCCATACGAGTGCTCTTCTCATGAGTTTTTGGTTGTATGAGCTGTGTACTTATAAACTGTTTTACTAAGTAAGCGACATATTTACTTATTTTTTATTTTGTTTATTCAAAGGTAGTGTCTCATTGCTTCTAGGGCATGTGAGGTGAATTCTCCCATCATGTTTTTCTCTTCCTTTGCATCTGTTTGCTTTTTGAGTCTCTGCTTTGTGTACTTGGATGCTCTCATGTCCTGCATTTTGGCTTAGAAATACAGTGTTGTTTATATTATGGAAACATAATATATGGAAAACTGTACCTGCATTTGGTGAAAAATGATTTCTGAATGCATTTGAAGCATTCATACCAGTTCTTGCTAACCTGTATAACCTCTGAATAATGGGGAAATGCTGATGTGACATGGCCACCAAGTTATAATGGGCTTCAGGACTTTTGATGCTTTATTAGTGTAGGGCAGGCCTAATCTTGACCCATAGCAAAGCTTCTGATTGGTCTGGGGCTGAGCCCTTGGTAAAGTTCTTACCAGTCTAGCAGAATGAGATGATAATGGTTCTATAGTTTTTCATGAGACTGAACTTGTTCAGCTTGAATTTGAATTAAAAAATTTATAATGTTGGGATCCCTGGGTGGCGCAGTGGTTTAGCGCCTGCCTTTGGCCCAGGGCGCGATCCTGGAGACCCGGGATCGAATCCCACATCGGGCTCCCGATGCATGGAGCCTGCTTCTCCCTCTGCCTGTGTCTCTGCCTCTCTCTCTCTCTCTCTGTGTGTGTGTGTGTGTGACTATCATCAATAAAATAAAAAAAAAATTTATAATGTTAATGGCTTTTCATGGCAAAATAAAATGTTAATTCTATTGCAAGCTCATATTCTTTTGTTTTTGTTTTGTGAAAATTCTCTGATCTGTGAATTAGAAAGACAATGGTAATATAGATTTTATCTATATCATAGATTAATCTACTAATATATTGATAGAAATAATTTACTGTGAATGTACAGTATTGCTATTAGCAGCTTTGTACTTAGGTTTTCTATTCTAGTGACACTGAGCTTTTTACTTTGACAGAATTTAGTAGTTGCTTGTGTGATGTCATTGAAGAATGAATATCTTAGAAAACCAGTTAGGCTGGTATAGTGAATGCCATAAGGAATAAGGTGGTACTAAACTTTGGCTTCTGCTCAGAAGGCTTGGGTCCAATTCCAGGTTTTATTTCTTATCAATTCCCTGCTCCCCTCAATCATGATTTAGGCAAGTCACATGACCTCGATGAGACTCATTTTACTCTTCTGTTAAATCGTACCAATTCAGTCCTTAGTTTATATTATGGATGGATGGAAAGAATTAAGTAAGAATGTGTGTGTGAAAGTTTTTTTGTGCACTGAGATCTGCTTTATAACTTAAGGTATTATTAAAATACTTAAAGGTTATGAAGAGTTATGTTAGGAGGATTTCTACTATTGAGCTTTACAATGAAGATTTTTCGCATATAATGTTTCAATGTGTTTTGACAGATATGATCAATGGGATTCCTTGGAATGAAGGTAGAATATATATTCAAAATATTGTTAGCATCTTTCTCGTTACTTTGTGCATGATGCATCATAATATCATGACCTTTTTCAACTGTTTCTTTGATGATGTAAAACAAAGCTGCCACTCCCCAAGTATTTTGTATAAGAACAGAAGTTTTCTAGATGAAGCAGAAAGGAAAGGGAGCATGGAAATGTGAGTTCTTCCCCAGATGACCCCATCTTTATCTGAATGATTGCAGTGCACCCCCACCTGCTGCTATGGGTGCTGCTAGTTATAACTCCTGTTGAACCAGAGAGGTTGCCCTTAATAATTTGGCAGGAGAGGCAGGATTCAAAGGGCAGCAGGTGCATGCCCACGCAGGTGGTCACACCTCTTTCACCACCAGTCACAGGTACTTTCAAGTTCTTGGTAGCACCTTCCCCCTAAATATGCCACCTGGCAAGTTGGGAAGAAATAGCAGAGGCACCAGTGGCTGGCCAAGTCATCTGGATCATGCTCCCAAAAGAGGTGGGTACCATGGCTCCAGTCCATGGGATTGCCTCATTGAACCAGCAGTTTTATTTTACCCTCTAGGACCTTAGTCTGCCTGGGAACACAAACCTTGCCTGCCATCCTGCGCTACTGGGAGCAGCTGTGACTCTTGGCACCCTGTGCCTGGGAAGGGTTAGCGCAGAGAGTAATTGCCCATGCTTAGTCAGTGTGTGCATGTGTGTGATGGAGTGGCAGGGAGGGCACGTGCCTCTCTTTTGTGCCCAAGTTATTTATTCCATTTGTCTTACAACTTCCATTTAGAGCTAAATAAACTGGGAAGTAGGTTATTTAAACTGGATCTTGGGTGCCTTTGCAAGTGGGGAAGTGGGCGATGAGGTGAGAAGAGAGCAGGACAGGAGATGGGGCAGAGGAGATTCAGAGGGGCCAAAGAAGCATAATGAGGCTTTCCCCCTCCTTTCAGTAGGATAAGGCATGTGAGCTGCAGCTCATTACACACATAGCCCCTTTGCTGGAGGGTCTTGAAGAACATTCTGTCTCGGGCACTTGGGAAGCAGCTTCCAGTGGACTTAAATTGATTTATAATTTATAAATAAGACTAAGGCATTGCCTAGCATTGCAGATGGCATAACATTTTGCAGTGAGATTCCCCACCTGGAAAGGTAGGTTTCCACCTAACGTGATCATATCTGGATCCGGTGTGCCCTGACTTTGTACAGCCTGCCACAGGGTGCACACGTGAGGGTGAATGTCCTTAGGGTATATTTTAGTCGCTGGATCCAAATAGGGATTTGGGGGTCTCGTCTCCACAGGGTAACATGGTTCCCTCCCCACTTCTCTGCAGGCCTGGGTAGCTCTGTCATTTCAAGAGACTCTTGGTCGATCAAAATCACTCATGAATTCTCTTTTGTACAGATTTGATAAAGGGTCTTTCTCGAGTACCAAAAGTACTGTACATAATTCATAACATGCAGCAAGATGAAGTAGAAAGAGGAAGAAAAGATAATAACTGGGGAATTAAAAGTTTTAAGCTTTGTTACAAGCTGGAGAATGAGTCAGCAGCACATATGTCTTGAGGGAGAGCTTTGTACGAGGCTGGTTTTGGGGTAGGGGCCTTGGTCTCCAAAAAAGGAGGAAGAAGGATGCCAAGGAGGCGTCAGGAATAAGGGGTGGGAGAAGATGGATTGAGGGGCAGAGGGAGGAGAGGGACAGGTGGTGAGCAGGGTGACCTCTAGCCCTGCCCTGCCTCCTCCCCTCCTTCTCAAAGGAAGGATATATCCTGGGGCCTTCATCATCTCCTCATCTCTCATTTCTCTCCTGGTTTAATTAAATTCATGTTCTAATTTGGAAGAGCCTGGATATCCCTTTCTGCTCTGGCAACCAGTCTCTTTTATGAGACCCACCCTGGCACTCAGAAGAGCTATGACCTCCATGGGGACTTGGATTCTCTGTGGCTTTTGCAGTCATGGTCAATTCAATAAAACAGAGGCTGGCTGGAGGGGAGAAAGGAAATATCTTGGTATTGCCAGTCATCTTGCTTCCCAAGGCTTCAGTCTACCACTTCCCCTTCCATGGAAGGGGAGCAAAGCCTCTCCTCCTATTTATATACCTTTGTGTCTTTCTCATTGTGTTACCTCTCCTGTCTCAGGACAAAACACACTTTGTTGGGATCTCTTTGAACAATAGGTGAGTCGGAAAGGAGAGATGAAAGATAGGAACCATGTGGATGATCATACTAGCCACCATTTATCTTATACCTTCCTGTGTGCCAAGCACTGTGCCAGGCACTGTACTACATGTAATTAGTGACCTCTAATTCTTACAGTGGCCTTGACATTGACTCTTGTCATTCCTTGTTTTACAAATGATGCAGCTGAGGCACAGAAAGGGTGAGTGATCTGCCAAGGTCGCACAGCTATTAAGTGGAAAGCCTAGGTCGGAACTTAGTTTTAGAGAAGCCCAGATTCTTTCTGCTAGTCCCTGCTGCCATTTGTTAGAGCAGCATGAGAGACAGAATGGTGGATAGGAGGGGAATTCAATTCAATTGAATTTAAACAACAACATTAGAGGACCTACTAATTGCCGGGACCCGTGCTAGGTATTGGAGAGTAAAAGAGATTTTGTTCCTGCCCTCAGAGAAGAAAGATAGACTGTTCAGTGGATGCCATGATAAAGTGTTTAATCATTTTTAGCACTGGGGACCAGGTGCTGTAGGGTCATAAAGATGGCAGCCATGTTCTACCTGAAGTGGTCAAGAAAAGCTTTGTAGAGAAACCTTACAGTGTCTTGCATAGCAAAGTGGTTGCTTGGCGGGTTCAAAGAATAGCAAGAATGCCAGAGTGCTCCAAGGTGAGCAGAAGCAAGACTTGGGGCCAGATCACATTGGGGCTGGTTGGATTTTGTTTCTCATTTAATGGGAAGTCATTGGAGTATTTTGAGCAGATGAATGATACGATCTGATATATGTTGAAAGATCACCCTGATTACTGTGTGGAGAACTGGTCATAGTGGGGCAAAAGTAGAGGTGGTTAGCAGGCAATGGTGAAGTCTGGGATGGTCATGTTGGTGGTGAGGAGCAGTGAGTGGTCAAATTAGGACGTGTTTTGAAAGTGGAGCAGATAAGATTTGCAGATGGACTTACTGTAGGATTCGAGAGAAAGGCAGGGGCCGGTGATGGCTCTTTGGCAACACTAATGAATTAAGAGTGGTGCCATTTACCAAGATAGGGAGACCTAGAGAAGTAGATAGTTAGGCAGGGTTAAGAGTCTAGTCAGGGGCATTTTAAAATGGAGGTGCCTATTTGATGCCTATTGGATGGAGTTGGAGATATCATGATGAGTGAGTGGTTGAAGAGATAAGTCTAGAGTTCAGAGGAAAGATTAAGGCAGGACATACAGATTTAAGAAACATCAGCTTATTAATCATATTAGAGTCATGGGATTGACTGGCTGATGTCCCATATGGGGAAGATATACCTAAACACAAGGGCCAAGGACTGAGCTCTGAGAAACCACAACTTACTGTGTATTAGGACAGCAATTGGCCTGTTACTAAGCCCCTGAGAACTTGGGGTTTTCCTCTTGGGAGTTATTTCTTCTAGAATTTCACCCAAATTTTACTTCTCTTAGGAAGTTATCAGTGTAATAACATGCTCTAGGGCCAGTTTCTTGATTATGATGGGAACTTCTTTGCCCTGGGGAAGGGAAATAGGAGTTCTCATTACCCACCAATGAGTTAGCTATGGGTTTAGGGCATATAGAATTTCAGGTGCAGAGGGAGTGCTTCAATTTGAGTCTGTTCCAGTTTGGTTCATTTTCCTTTCGTCTATGCCTCCTCTCCTATAAAAATTATATTTTCCCCCAAGAAGGTACTGTTCATAAAGCTTAGATTTTATTTCCATAACTGTACCTCTTTTCATTCAGCATACTTTCATTGAGGGCCTCCTGCATGCTGGACACTATGCTCTCTCTACAAACACAGGGTTCTTCTCACCATTCCTGTATTGCCCTCAGTGTCCTCTCCTGTTTCTCCCAGCTGCTCTTGACTTGTTTACATGTTACATCATTCATATACTCTTACATCATTCATCAGTAGACACTGGAGCTATCCAGACTTGAAACCATTCTTCCTCAGTTACCGTAGTGGGCTCACTCTCTTCCCTCCTCAATGACCCCTTCCATGACCATCCTACTGAAAATTCAACATCCCCCTTCCTGTTTCCTTTATTTCCAGGGAATTTACCACAGTGTATATTTTACCCACTTATTCTGTCTGTAGGCTCACTCATCACACTAGAGTATAAGCCCTGTGAGCATAGGAGTTTTGTCTTACTCACTATTCATAATGCATTGGCACCAGGTAAGTTCTTAGTAATATTTGCTGAATGATAAGGTAACAGAATATGAGTTCATGGCAGGTGGCCTGGTCAGTGCATTGGCTATTACTCTGTGGCTACTACACCTGACCCCCTGGTGACCTTTGGAGTGCTTTTGTGAGACAGCTGGCTGTCATAAAGGACCTGATTGATGTTATCAGATCAGGATTCCCATGCAAGAAGTCAAGTGGCCTCCACAGCATTGAACCATTCACCTTCACCAAGATGTACTTAGCAAACCGAGTTATTAGCAAACTGTCCATCCCACATTTGAGCTTAGATGAATCCACAAAGGGGCTTATTGAAGCCATATTAACCAAAGAAACAGTGATTTATTTGAGGGTCCACAAGATTCATATTTATGCATGAAAATAACTATGGGGTCTCTGACTAGGGGATGGGGAAGAGATCAGAATTCCCAGGGGAGTCCTCAGGAAGCCTTCATCCAGATTCACAGCTGGTGCTATAGTGAGCTTCCAACACCACTGGCTAGAGTTTGAATCTGCAAATGAATTAGAGATACTTGAACCTTAAAATCAGGAAGGGAAACCTACTGGCCTTAAGACTTGGAAGACCTCTTGTTTATATCCTTGGGTATATTTAGTCTGGGGAAAGATCCAGGGTGAGGAATCATGGTACACCCTCATATAGCACATATTGTATGTCGGATGATGTTCTAAGCATCTTATAAATATAAATTCACTTAATTTTCTTAGCACCTCTTTCCAATTGGATTGTCACATCCCCATTTTACAGTTGAGAAAACCAAGGCTGGCTGTGCCTGGAGTCTGTGCTCTTAACCATTATGCTACAGCTATTTCAAAATAAATGTTGCTGAAGGGCCATTTAGGGGAATAGACAACTTGTTTAATATGCTTACGTGTTGTATTTTTATTTTTATATTGTTGTAGGGAGTGGCTGTGTGTGAAAACCGACTTTTTAATGAGGCGTGCATGTGTGAACACTGTAATTAGTATTTCTAAGAGAGAACAGGTTTTTTTACCCCACTGCGCCTAGCTGGAGAGTTTGCTCATGACACATCTTTTTTTTGTCTTTTCTTTCTTTCTTTCTTTCTTTCTTTCTTTCTTTCTTTCTTTCTTTCTTTCTTTCTTTCTTTCTTTCTTTCTTTCTTTCATTATATTCATAAGAGAATGTTAAAGTAGGGCTGTCCCTTTGATGAAAGTCCTGGGACACTTGAAGACTGGTCAGATGCTAGTAAGCATTTTTCACCCTTGATCGTCTGTACTAAGGAATTTTTGGTTACCATAAAGAATTTTATAGTGATTAGAGGATCCTGTTTCTTATCCTCTCCAGTTTTTGCCTCTGCCTGCTTGCCTTTATGTCTCTGGTGCTGTGAGCTAGCTTACCATCGGGTGCCCACCTTAGGGAACTCTGAAGGCAGCTCAGGGAGACAGTGATAATCAAAGATGCTCGGCACTTAGCTGACCTGAAGCTTGCAACTGGCCCTCTGACCCATCCCCCTTCCCACTTGGCCCTCCTCTGTGGTGGGACAGAGCTGGGAAGCTAGTATCATCCTGGAAGCACTGATTTTAAGAGAAGAGCCAGGCTATATTTGCTGGACTCAACCTGACTTGAGAGGAAAGATCTTGTTGACTCCCATGAATGGTGCCCGCATATCCAAACCAAGTGCCATTGCCCTCTGACACAAGTGGTAGGTGAGTAGTTCCACCCTCACCCTTCTCAGACTTAGATCCCATCTACTGCCAGATTGTGGGCATTGGGGAACTTGCTCCCTTGGTTGGTCTTCCTTTTTGGGGGAATGATCAGCACCCTCAGACCCTACTGCTATCTTTACAACACATAGAACTTCCCACCTTTCTTCCAGCTGACTTGAGATAATTATTTTCATGGAAAGGAGCTGCCATGGAATTGTTTGGGAATAGGAGTGGAGGTTGGCCACACTTCCCTTGGATAAGACTGGGAAGTGGGAAGAGATGGAGAGGTGGGAGTTGGCCCCTGGAGGCAGTGTTTATATCAGGGCTGGTAAGCAGGTTCTCTTTGTATAGTGCCACGCCTCATGTTCCTGTAATTAGGCTCCTAATGCCACTTTCTGCTGACAAGGGTGAGGCTGCTACCTAGTCACTTGAGATGAAATTAGCTCACTTGTCACCGTTCCTATGGGACTGGGTAGAACTGTGCTTACTATACACCTTGCCCTACTTTAATCTCCGACTGGCTCTGATCCCACATCCCAGCTAAAGGGAGGAGAGGATGCCTCTCTGGGCCACTCTAATCTCCTTGGGGGTAGGGACTAGCCCGGGAATGCCTCCCTTAACCTAACATGGAGTTTCTTAACAGAGGTCAAAGTGAATCTTTTATCCCTTTGTAAGTCCCAATTTATAGAATGAGATGTAGACTGTGACCCTAATACCTCTGAGTGTGGGAGAGATGAGAAAGGCCCCATTGTCATTCTGAATGTGGAGGAAGGAATGCACAATTATTTGTCTTCTCCCAGAAAGCCGTGATCTCCATCCAGTTGCTAGCTCTTCTCTTAGAATGGAAAGGAGGAGGGACACCTGGGTGGCTCAGTGGTTGAGTGTCTGCCTTTGGCTCAGGTCATGATCCCAGGGTCCTGGGATTGAGTTCTGCATCAGGCTCCCTACAAGGAGCCTGTTTCTCCCTCTGCCTATGTCTCTGCCTCTCTCTTTCTCTCTCTCTCTCTCTCTCTCTCTCGGTCTTTCATGAATAAATAAAATCTTAAAAAAAAAAAAAAAAGTAATGGAAAGGAGGAGAGCTGTCCAGAGACTGAGGGAAGAGAGGGAAAGAAAAAAAAGTCAATCTTGAGTGTTTGCATGCATGCCCACATGGTCACGTACAAAACTGAGGATGCAACTGAGGAGGAAACGGAAGGAAATGAGACCAAGCAGGAAGAAGACAGAGGTGGAGTGAAAGAGGCGGAATGGAGACAATAGGCTGCCTGAGAAGGCAGTGGACAGGGGGAAGAGAGAGAGAGAGAGAGAAGCCAGGAGAGGAGGAACAAATGGGCAGCGGGCATGGGGGCTGGGAGTGGGGTCTGCAAGCTGTTCCCCAGATGCTGGGGTACCCCTCCTCCTGTCAGCCTGAGCCTTGCCTCCCTCCTACCCCGCCCCCGGCAGCACTTACACCTCAGAATTCCTTCTGTTGTGTTTTCTTGGTGTTTTTGAAACAGGAATAACAACTGGAAAGGAAACAGGAAAAAATTTAAAAGGCAGGGAAAAAAGTCTGTCATAGAGGTATGAAAATTTAATCAACGCCCAGCATTCCCAGCAGTTTGGGAGCAAGTACGGATTTTATCATCCATGCATCTATTTCTGTCACCCAGAGGGAGGCCCTTGGGGCGGCATCTGCCATCACCCAGGCTCTGCAAGATGGGCCTGGGATCCCCTGGCCTGGCCGGGTAGTGTGTAGAGGAAGACAGGGTGACCTTGGGAAGCGTCCAGTATAGGGAGGTTTCAGACTTTACCTAGTAGGTATTTCAGGTGAAGATTTCAGCATGGACTGTTGTCCTGGTGTGCTGGATATAAACTTGTAATGTGAGCATTTAAACCTCGGCCGTGTTCCTTCAGTTTATGGGTATAAATCAGTCCACCCTACTTTACCTGTCAGTGACATCCAACACTGCGGCTCTGTCCCTCCCTTTGGAAGCTCCTGGCTTTGGGGCCATCATGCTGGCCTGTTCCTGCCATTTTTCTGGTTGCTTCTTCTCCTCTGAACCCTCATGTCTTCCTACACACTCTTTCCCTTTGGGATACTCTTGAAAGTCCCTTGACTATATGCTGATGACTTGATTTTATATTTCTAGCCCAGAACTCTCGTCTGAGCTCCAGGCATATATAGCTAATTACCTACTGCTGGCACCATTACTAAATACCTCAGATTAACCAGCCTTCGACAGAAGTCTTGATCTTCCTGACATCCCACTTTCTAGTCTCCCTGTCTTGATCTTCCTGACATCCCACTTTCTAGTCTCCCCGTCTTGATCTTCCTGACATCCCACTTTCTAGTCTCCCCCATCCCAGTATAAGAGCACCACCTCTTGTTTAGTTACGTGAGCCAAAAAGTCTTCTTGTCATCCATGTTTCCTCCTACCTCTTCATCTTGTTTCCCCATCAGACAGTCTTATGGATGCTTCTGGCAAAATAGGTCCCAGTCTCCAGGTCTCCATCTCCCCTGCAGAGACTCTGGTCCAGTGACCATCCTGTTTCGCAGGTCATGGCAGGCACCTCTGGATGGCCACCCCAGTTTTCTCTCTTGTGCCTCTTCATCCACTGTCTACCCTGTAGCAGTACCGGAATGGTTTTTTAAACAAGGCCCATTTCCTGTGTCACCTCCCTTCTCAAATGCTTTCTTGGGTTCCAGTCACACTTGAAGCATGGATAGAAGTCTGTAATGGCCCATGATCAGCAAGACATGTGGCCTCTGCCAGCCTTTCCAGCCTCTCTAGCACTTGCTTTTGGTACTGTGGGCACGCTGGCCTTTGTCAGAGTCACATGCCTCCCAGCTTCAACATCCTCAGAGAGTTGGGATATCTTTCTGGTTAAACTCCTACTCATCTTTTAGGTCCCAATTTAAAGGACATACCCCGAGAAAAAGGTTTTCTGAGCACTGGCCCTATACAAAGTCAGCTCTCCAGGACATCATACTCATGACTCTATTTCCCTTTGGAGCACTTACCATCATTGTACTATTCCGGTTATTTGTATAGTGTTATACATTACCATTCCTCCTACTAATCATGAGCTCCATGAGAGCGAGGCCGAGATGTCCTGTTCACTGTAGTGTCTCTGGGATATGGCTTTGATTGTAGAGGCTGAACAAGTGGATGAATCTGTCTTGAACACCTATGTTCAAGGTGTTCTGATTCAAGTGCAGAGTGGGGGTGGGGCAGGATGTTCAGAAAGGTGTAACGAAGAGTCTTTGGCCCTAAGGCCCCTTTCTACCTGGCTCTGTTCTGTTCTGTGTTATATTATCAGCCTGTGTGCATATGTACTCCCCCCCCCCCAAAATAAAGCTTCTGTATTTCTTGAGGACTGTGTCTTCCACTCTCTGGTCATCCAGGCAGTGGATTTTATCTTCCTGAATCTCGACTATACATAGAATGCATAGGAATGCATAGAATGCATAGGAAGATGCATCCTCCCCTTCCACACTAGCCTGAATCTGTGGGATTTCAGTTCATCCTGTAGCCCAAACCACCTGCGTTATGACAACCTAATAACTGCGTGTTCTCTGCCATGGTTCTTATTCTCTAGAAGCTTCAGCTCTCTGCAAAATGCGAATGAGATTATTAATGGTAATAATACCTTGTCTATCTTTCAGGGTTGTTGTGAGGAAAAGATGAGTTCATTTATGTCAAATACTTTGAAAACCATACAGCTCCATAAGAGTGCTGGAATTAAGTAAGAATGTCAGGGAGGATGAGAGATGAGCAATCACTCTTAACAACAGTGGAAAAGAAAGTTTCTTGGAGGAGGTGGGATTTGGAATAAGGCTGGAAAGTGGGGTTTCAGGCAGATCCTGATGGGGAACAGGAAGGGTTTGGAGAGGATTTAATGACAGGAGTACTTAAGACATGTGGACAGGGCCAACTAGGGGCGTTCAGATCCCAGGGACCAGCTACAGTGAGGTGTCATTTCCATTCCTGGGTCTGAAGGAGCAAAGGGAGGAAAGGGGGTTATCAGAGGCCGGTGAGACTCAAGAGCAGGAGGATGGACTGCTTTCCTGTGAGAAGCAAGAGATAAGAAGCCAGTTATCTGGGCCACTCTGTCAGAGCAGAGAGAAAAGGGCAGAGAACAGATGGGGGAGAGGCAGCACAGATGCTTGTAGTTGAGGGAGACAGGAGCAAGAACTGTGACCATGTCCGGGTGAGGATGATAGGGTGAGAAAAGCAGAAAGGCTGGAAGATACTTATGGGGCAGCTGAAGAAACCAATGGGAAATAGGATTTAAGTAGGTAGCTTCCACCATACCACAAAGGCTGTAGTCAGGTGTGGAAGGCTGGGTTTTATCCTGCTGATCATGGAAGTTCTGGAAAATGTTTCAATAGGAAAGGCCCATTTTTAAAACTATATTTGAAGAAATGTTTCAGGCAGAGGTATATGGATTGGGTTTAGAGAAGTAAGGAGTGGCTGGAGGGCTGTTGTAATAGGGGCTGTTGTGAGGGCACAGGGTGCCCAGACTGAATGATCGCCAAGTGAGAATAGAAAGTGCCTGACAAACATGAGGAACCACAGGAGACGGGTGAGACTTGGATGTGGAGGCTGTCAGTCAGCCAGTGTGTCCACAGGACATCTGGGGGCACAGAGAGCCCCCCTCCCGAAGTCGTGGCATTTGTGGGCGGGATCCCTCACTTGCCCCTTTACCTTCCTCCCTTCTCTGCTGGCCCCATACCAGGGGTCTCTTGTGACCAGTGCTTTTCTCTTCTTTTCCTTAGAGCATCACTGCTGTAGCTGCCTGCCTTCTTGTTTCTAGGGGCTCCTTCCGCATCCCTGATCACATGTTATTACTGTTAAGGCTCGAGAACGATGGCCTGAGGCCTCGTGCCTGCAGGGCTGGGGCCATGGTTTCTCCTGACCCTATTTCAGCCCTTGTGCAGCAGCCTGAACCAGGCCTGTGGTTTTAGACTCTGTGGAGACAGCCACACCCAGACATGGGCCCCCAGGGTGTGGGAAGCTCAGAAAGAGGAAACGAAGAGGGAATATTTTCCTTTCCTGGCTTTCTCCTTAGCACCTGAAAGGATGGTTTGCCCAGCAGGGCCACCTCCTGCCCATCTATCCGGTGCCATTCCTTTGTTGTAATGCCAGTTCTTACTTAACATCCACCAAGCACAAAAGGCACATCAGGCCACATGGAAACAAAGTGAAAGACTGGAGGTGCTCCTTGGGTTTAGGCTTGAATTAGGACCAACAAGGAGGTAAAACATAACCCCAGGACATGAGGGCTCAGGAGAAAGAATGGCAGTGGGACTTGCTGACCTCTACTCTCCTTTCCCTTAAGGAAAGGTCTTATTGAGATATGTTTGTGGTTTTTGTCAAGGGTAATTGAATGGAGGCAAGATATATGGAAAGGATGGGTCTTCAGAGGGTTTGTGAAGCAGAAAACAGGCAGGTATGATGGGGAAGCCTTAGGAATAATAGCTCCAAATGTAGCAGACAGGAAAGAGAGGAACTGAGTGGGCAAATAAACATCAGAAGCAGCATGTTGGTAGAAGGGGTTCTGGGAAAAAGTGAGGAGTTGGTGAGGGCTTTGCCTGAGAACTCATATGTAGGTTGTAAGAAAATTGCTAATGAGCCCAAATACATTCTAATCATGTATTCATTATGTCATTAAGCACTGGTTTAGCTCCTTTATGCATTATCTTATTTGATTCTCATAACAGTTCTGCGAATAGAACTATTAGCTTTAGTTTATAGGTAACAAAACAGGCCGAAAGTTGAGTATCTTGCCTGAGGCCACACAGCTGATAAGTGGCACAAGTGGATCTCAAAGTCAGTATTCTCAAGGGATTGTTACACCTGAATGTAGTTCCTTAGCGAGAACTCCTAACTGGTTTCGAATGGAGTTTTAAAAAAAGAGTTAGTAGGACAGAATGCATCTCCACCCCTACCACATCCACCTTCCATGTGCTTGGAGCTAGCCCAGAGATGCCAACACAAGTGTTCATTAGATAGATGGTCAAGAAAGGTTGGGGAAAGCCCTATCAGTTTGATGTGTAGAAAGCATCTTCATGACCTGGAACAGATCTTCTTACTCTAAAATACCTGATTATTTGTTCCCCATGTTGTATCAGAAGACGGGAACCAGCCTTTTGCTCCAGGACCACATGGAGGATCTGTGTCTTGGGCATACTTCCTGAAGACCAGCCCTTTCACAGTCCCTATACATCAATTTTTCAGACATTCCTCTCACCCCTATCCCAAATCACAGACCAGTAACCTAAGCAAATAAGGTTTAGAAATCTCCTTCCATATATCTTTGAGTAATTGATGTGGGGGTGTAGTCTATAGAATGTATAGGATTTGTTGGTAGCTACCAAGGACATTTCTTTTTCTATAGCACATTCCACCTCATCTATTCTACAAAATACAGCCAGTCTTAGAGTATAATACTGTGTACCTTTGGTTTTTTAGCTTGACATGCCAAATATTCTTAATCATCTTTGGAATTGACCAAAATGTTTTGTTGCAAACATTGTTTCTCATACTTAAATCACTGATAAAGTTGAAAGCAGGCCTTGTGATCTTGATCATCTGAAGTCTTATTTGCAAAGACACATGCTCAGGCAGCTCTATCAACATTGGTGTTGAGGCTCACAAGGCCCCATTTTGTGGTGAGCTCCCCAGACTCAGTGGGGCATCTTGGCCCATTCCAGTGAAGCCTTTCTGAGGCCATCTCAGCCCCATATATGGTGGCATGCAACTTTGTGCTGGTGTAAATAACAACTATGTAAAATGACTCTTATTCATTGAACTTTTACTGTACTATAGGCACTATGTTGAGGTCTTTAGGTCTTTAAATCTGTTATTTCCAACTCTTACAACTATTGTGCAATATCATTACCCCCCGCCCCCTTTTTTTAAGATGAGGGAGCTGAGATTTAGCGAGGTTAGTAACTACCAAGGTCATGCAGTGTGTCCAAGGATGCTGCAGTCCACATTCTTAACCTCTCCCCAGGTATGAAAGACCTGCATCCTGCTACATAGTAGTTCCTATAGGGAATAGTTCCTATGCTAATCCATTTCCATGGTCATGAACAGTAGAATCAGGCCTTGGAAAGACATTAGTGTGTCTTCTAGCTTCCACCCTTCCTTTCCTTTCTCTTCTCATATAGACCTTTTGTAAAACTCCCCACTCATATCACCACAGCCACACAACTTGGTCACTCAGTGTATCCCCTATCAAATTCTCTTCATCATTCATTCATTCATTCATTCATGTATTCCACTGGCTGATACTAATAGGTATTATGCTCCCTATACTGGGTACCTTCTTGGGCACTACTTTAAGGAAAGGTAATAATTTCAGTTGCTTACACTTTTGCTTGATTTTAAATCCATATTTTCTCTTGGAAAACAATTCATACTAAACACTTCTAATCAGAGAATGGAAGACCTTGTCAGTTTTCAGCAGGCACATGGTGAGATGTTCTGGGCAGCTGTACCACTGCTGTCAAACCAGGCAATAGCCTTCTTTCCTCAAGGATAAGGTAGACTTGAGATATGCAGACATGAATTCACACATGAGTTGGATCTACCTCCAGAGGCTCTATCTCACCTGGTGATCTGTCGATTCAATCAGCCCTCAGCCTCTGGCCCTATCCCAGTGTTGGGAAGAACCAGTGGGGTCATGTTTACTGACATAATTGCTCTAGTATATTAAAAGCCACAACATTGTGAGTGTGGAGCTAAATGGTTAGCAGACTTTTCATTGGGCAGTTGGCTTATGTTACAATTCTTAAGTGAGGATCACTCGTATCTGGTCATTCTAGAATGCAGCCAACTCTGATTACCCTTGGTAAAATTTTAGCTGTGGACAAACTGTTTCTTTATTGCATATAGGAGGTAAAATGAGGCATCCATTAAAAACACAAAAATAAGAGAAAGAAGATCTCCTTCTGAATGTCAGGGTACAAAGCTAAGAGTAGATATTGCTAAATCATGTTCCAGCCTCCCTCCCAGGACAAATCAAAATTCTGTTTATAGATTAACGTATTTAAACAAAATATGGCCCTCAGAGTGGATGATGATCATCTGTGGAAGCAAGGGAAAAAAAGCAGCCTGGAGAAAAGCGTAAGTAGGATCCATTCCAGCATCTGTAAGGCAGAAGGTTCTCTGCCTAAGGAGTAGATTTCCAGGTCTATCTAGGGTTTCTACTCCTGGAGGAGAGTGGCTAATGCCATTGACCTTTCCAATCACGTGACTCAACTTGCTCTGAGATCTATTTCAATTATAGATTGGCTTCACAGGTAGCCAATGGGTTGGTGATGGGTTAACCTGAGTACATGTGGGCTGTGGTTAGTATATAGTTCTGTCATGGGACATATTGCTGATGGTGAGTCTAACCTGAGAAATAAACCAGTTATTGGGATGGATGAATTATGTTTGTAGCAACCCATGCTCTCAGGGCCAGAATTGGGAGCATATGGAGTTTACTCAGGGAAGTTTATCACTGGGGACCTTCTAGAAGTCCATATGACCCCAATAGTCCCTTTTCTGGTTTGATGCCACAAGTCTCTGGGCCTTCTTCAGTAGCGGTTGGGACACTCACATGTAGGGTACATGTGCATGCACACACACACATACAGGTTACATTTAAAATGCTCTTTCTGCATGCATAGCTACTATGATCTATGATTCCATGCAAGATAACCCTCCCATTCACTTTGTGAATACACAAAACTATCAAGTTGATTGAGAAACTTTTCCCACCTCAAGGTCATGAATATATTCTCCTGCCTTATTTTTTAGAGGGTTTATTGGTTTACATCTCACATTTGGTTTTTCAGTGCACCCATAATGGATTTTCATGTATGTTGTGCATAGGAGTTAAGATTAATTTTTTTTCCATGTGGACATCCAATTGACCTAGCATAATTTATTGAAAAGGCTATTAGTCATTATCACTTTTATAATAAATCAAGTGACCATATGGGTATGAGTCTGTTTCTGGGCATTCTGTTCTATTATGTCTCTTTGTGCCTAATATCACCATTTCTTAATAATTATAGATTTATAATAAATTTTGATATGTACCAATATAATTACTTCAAATTTGTGTTCCCTTTTCAGGTTTGTCTTGGCTACTATTTTTTTCTCCTAGAAATTCCATATATATATTTTAGAATTAACTTCTCAATTTCCATCACAAAATTTCCTGCTAGAACTGCTTTGAACCTGTAGATTCTTGGGGAGAGAATTGACATCTTTACAATAAAGAGCCATATAATTCATGCCCATAGTATATTTATTATATCTACTTTAATTTTGCTCAGTAATGTTTTATAGTATGTTGTGTAGAGGTCTGATGTATCCTTTCTTAATGTTTTTGCTATTATTATAATTGGTGTTTTTTTAGCTTGTTTTCTAATATTTTCTTGCTAGTATATCAACATACAAATGGGTTTTGTTTATTGAACTTCTATCTGGCTATCTTGCTAAATTCACTTAGGTATTTTAACAGTGCATCAGAAAATCCTTTTGGATTTTCTACATACATAATCATGCCAGCTGCAGATAATGATAGTTCTATTTCTTCCTTTCCAATCCTTACACCATTATTTCTCTTTCTTGTCTTATTGCACTGGCTAGGACCCCTAGTACAAAATAAACTGTAGTACAAATCAATGGTCTTATTTATAGGCTCACTGAAAAAAAATTTCATTATTTCCTCATTAAATGTTTGCTGTAGGTTTTTCATATATATATATATATATACTTTTTTAGGCTAAGAAAATTTTCTTCTATTCCTAAATTGATAAAGTTGGGTTTTTTAAAAATCCTGAACAGAGATTGAATTTCCTTAAATTCATTTTCTCTATTTATTGCATTGATCACTCCTGGTTTTTTGTCTATATCTTAATATGGTGAATTACACTTTTTTTCCTTTTTTTAAAGATTTTCTTTATTTGAGAGAGAGAGAGAGCCAGAGAGAGAGAGAGCGAGCAAGCACATGAGTAGGGTGTGGAGCACAGGGAGAAGCAAGCTCCCCACTGAGCAGAAAGCCCAATGCGAGGCTAGATCCTCAGACCCTGTGAAATGACTTAAGAAAAAGGCAGATACTTAACTGATTGAGCCACCCAGGCACACCTACACTAGGTTTTCTAGTGTTAAACTTTCATTACTGGACTAGCACAAACTTTTTTTGTGCTATGGTTTTTAATATCACTGGATCTGATTTATTCTAGTTTAAAATTTTATTCTCTGTGTTTATAATGGAGATTGGCCTGTAATTTTCTTTTTCTTGATATGTTAGGTTTTAATATCAAGGTTAGGTTTCCCTCATGAAACAAGATATGTTCCCTCTTTATTCTTTGGAAGAATTTTTAAGGTTGAAGGATTAGTGTTACTTTTTCCCTTAGTATTCATCCATGAAATCATCTGGGCTTGTAGTTTTTTTTTTTTTAAGCTTTATTTGGCTTTATCCAACTTGCAAATTTGTGTTTTAACAGTATAAAATTAATTAATGTAATTCACTATATCAAAAGAATGGAGAAAAGTTGTGATCAATGGACACATGATGAATATAGAAAATTTAATAATGTTTAAGTTTTGTTTTTATGATTTTTTTTAGAAGTGCAGATTTAATTTCTTTGCTAGACATCAAGCTTTTTAGCTTTCCTGCTTCTTGAGTTGGTTATTTTAAGTTGTATTTTAAAAATTATTTATGCATTGCATCTTAATTTTAAGATTTAGTTGCATAAAGTTGTTAATTATTATTTGATGTTTATAGGATATGTAGTAATATTTTTTCCATTCTCAATATTAGTAATTTCTGCCTTTTGTAAATAAGTAAATAATTTTACTTATTTATTCATGAGAGACACACAGAGAGAGAGGCAGAGACAGAGACAGAGGGAGAAGCAGGTTCCATGCAGGGAGCCTGATATGGGACTCAATCCCAGGACTGTGGGATCATGACCCAAGCTGAAGGCAGGTGCTTTACTGCTGACTATCCAGGCATCCCATGCCTTCTCTCTTTTATTTTTTGATCAGTCTTGATAGAGGTTTATCACATTTTTTAAAAGATTTATTTATTTTAGAGAGAACATGTGTATGAGTGGGAGGGATGGTAGAGAGAGGATAGAGAATCTCAAGCAGATTCCCCACTGAGCATGGAGCCCAACGTAGGGCTTTATCTCATGACCCTGAGATCATGAACTGATCCAAAATCAAGAGTCTGATGCTTAAACTACTGAGCCACCCAGGTGCCCCAGTTTATCAAATTTATTAGCCTTTTCAAAGAACCAGTTCTTGATTTTGTTGATTTTTCTGTATTGCAGACTTATTTTTATTTTAATTTCTGTTGTTATCTTGTTCTCATTTTTAGGGTTTTAATATGCTATTCTGTTCCAACCTTTCTCTTTATCTTTATAACTAAAGTGTGTTTTTCCTTAGTCAATTTTTGTCTTTTAATTGACACATTTGGTGTCAATTTTGTTCATTATGGTAAGTTGTACCTGGAATAGTACCTGGCATATTATAAGTGTTTCACCAGAAAATATTTAATGAATGAGTGCATGGGTACCCAGTTCTTTGTGAAGAACAGGGGATTGGGACAGAGATAGTCAGGGACATGAGTTTGTCCAGCCACAAGTGAAAGGTACAATTCCTTTGGGCACCTTTGTTCTGTGTTTATTTGCTTCTCTGACTCTCTGTGACCCAGCTTTCATGCTTATCTTTTTTATACCAATGCTCCCCTTCAAGGACTCCTGCTACCCTTCTTCCCTCCCCCCCTCACAATTATAACAGTGAGAAGTGCTGCCGGCTTAAGTATATAACATATTCTTTGCTAACATTCTCATGGGCCCCTCCTTGTCAGTGTTCTCCTAAGGAAAGATTGCCTCCCACTCCTCTCTCCATTACAAAAGAGCCAAATGACTCTGGGTATTTTAAGGGGCACAATGTTGTGACAGTGACAGAGTGATGTGGTATTAGCACAATGACTCCGTTGGAAGTGCCATTAGGACTTTTCATGTCATCTGGGTGATTGCTGCTTTGTCCACATTTAGCTGGGTGAGCCCCAGAGCCTAGGGAATTTATTTCAGTGTGAGAAGAAAAGCTTCTTGGATCTGCACTGCAGATGTTTTTTTTTAATACTCTTAACTTGACATGACTTTTCCTCTATGCTTTGCTCCTGAGGCCCAAAGATGCAGACAGTGGGTCCCTGCATGACATTTAATTTGCCTACAGTGCTATTTTGAATGTTAAAAGTAAACCAAGTATGAATTGGCTGTATGTCTGTGTTTATGTGGGTATGTGAAACAGGGGGACTTGGTGAACAAGAGAGAAATATTCTTGGGAAAAGTAGGAAGATGTTGGAGAGGGGGTAACAAGTGGGTGTGGCACATGAGAATCACAGTGGTAGAGGGGACATCAGATGATCATCCAGTTGGATCCTCTGTCTTTGGGTAGGTAAAGTATCCTTATTCATATTTTATAGACAACACAACTGATATCCAGAGATATTCCATTACTTGGTAAAGAAGTGAAAATTGGATTCTGCTAGATCCTAAGTTTCAGGGGTCAAAGGCTGTATTTGCTGTGATCAATATCGCATCCCTAGCACCTATCAGTAAGAAGCACCAATAGGTGATCAATAAATGTTTGTTAAGTAGACACCAAATACATAGCTTCTATAGTAAAAATTCCTTCAAGATTACTCTTTAACATGTTCTTCAGAGTACCTGCTTAATCTGGTCCTGAGGTCCTAATACTTCAAGGTTATCAAGTTTTTTGATTCAATCAGATACACAGGAATAACAGATAAAATAAGTGGCTTTTAGTTTATAATTAGAACAAATTTTTATTAGGCATCTACAAAATAATGATCTAGGTAATAGGGATATAGCAGGGAGCAAAACAATCTAAATACCTGCTTTCATGGAACTTATATTCTAAATAATGTAAAAAGCAAAATAAATAAATGATATATATATAGTATGATAGAAGATACAATCCTTGGGGGCATGGACAGGTTTGGTAGGAAGGTCCAGTAATGTGATTTTCTATAGGATAGTTAGGAAAGCCTCAAAGAGAAGTTGACCTGTGGATAAGACCTGAAGAGAGCTAGGGGTTGAGACCTATGTATATTTAGGAAACAAGCATTCTAAGAAGGAACAGTACATATGAAAGCGGATAGGTAAGAGTAGATCTAGAGAGGTAGAGGAAGAGCTAAGAGGACAGTATGTTTGGAGCTACCCTAAATCTAACCCTAACCCTACCCCTTACCCATAAACCCCAAACTAACCCTAACCCTAACCCTAACGATAACGCCTAACCCTAACCCAACCTTAACCCTAACACTAACCCTAACCCTAAACCTAACCCTAAACTCTAACACTGACAGTAACCTGTATGGTTTCCCTAACCCTCAACCATAACCCTAACACTAACCCCAACCTAAACCTAACCCTAACCCTAACCCTTAACTTGTACCGTAACCCTAAACCTAAACCTAACCCTACCCTGAACTGTAACCCTAACCCTAACCCTAACCCTAAACCTAACCCTAATGCTAACCTGTACCATAACCCTAACCCTTACCCTAACCCTAACCCTAACCTGTACGTAAACCATAACCCTAACCCTAACCCTAAACTGTACCGCAAACCTAACCCTAAACCAACCCTAAACCTAACACTGACACTAACCTGTACAGTGTCCCTACCGCTAACCATAACCCTAACCCTAAACCCAACCCTAAACCTAACCCTCACCTGTACCGTAACCCTAACCCTAACCCTAGCCCTAACACAAACCCTAATCATGAACCTAACCTGTATGGTAACCCTAACCCTAACCCTAACCCTAACCCTAATTTATACCATAAACCTAACCCTAACACTAACACTAACCCTAACCCTAACTTGTACCGTACCCTACCCCTAACCCTAACACTACGCTGTACAGTAACCCTAACCCTAACCCTAACCTGTACCGTAACCCTAACCCTAACCCTAATGTTAACCTGTACCGTAACTCTAACCCTAACGCTAACCCTAACCTGTACTGCAACCGTAACCCTAACCCAAACCTGTACTTTAACCCTAACCCTAACCCTAACCCTAAACTGTTCCGCAAACCTAACCCTAACCCAAACCCTAAACCTAACACTGACAGTAACCTGTATGGTTTCCCTAACCCTAACCATAACCCTAACACTAACCCCAACCCTAAACCTAACCCTAACCCTAACCCTAACTTGTACCGTAACCCTAAACCTAAACCTAACCCTACCCTGAACTGTAACCCTAACCCTAACCCTACCCGTAATGCTAACCCACAACTGTACTGCAACCCTAACCGTAACCCTAACCCTAACCGTAACCCTTACCTGTACCGTAACACTAACCCTAACCCTAAACCTAATCTGTACCGTAACCCTAAACCTAACCCTAAAACTAACCTACACCCTAACCTGTACTGAAATCCTAACCCTAAACCTAACCATAAACTGTACCGTAACCCTAACCCTAAAACTTACCCTAACCTGTACCATAACCTTACCCCTAACCCTAACCGTAACCTGTACCGTAACCCTAAACCTAAACCAACCCTACCCTGAACCGTAACCCTAACCCTAACCCTAACGCTACCCGTAACCCTAACCCACAAATGTACCGCAACCCTAACCGTAACCCTAACCCTAACCCTAATCCTTAACTGTACCATAACACTAACCCTGACCCTCAACCTAAGCTTTACCGTAAACCTAACCCTAACACTAAACCTAACCTTTACCATAACCTGAACCGAAACCCTAACCCTAACCCTAACCATAACCTGTAACGTAACCCTAACCCTGAAACTTACCATAACTTGTTCCAAAATCCTACCCCTAACCCTAAGGTATCCCGTATCGTAATCTTAACTCTAAATCTAACCTCTATGGCAAACCTAACCCTAACCCTAACCCTAAAACTAACCCTAACCCCAACATGTACCGTAACACTAACCCTAACCCTAACCCTAAACCTAACCCCAACCTGTACTGTAACCCTCACCCTAAACCTAACCCTAACCCTAACCTACTCCTAACCTGTACCTTAACCATAACCCTTACCCTCACCCTAAACTGTACCATAAACCTAACCCTAACCCTAACACTAACCCTACCCGTAACCCTAAACCACACCTGTACGGCAACCCTAACCCTAACCCTAACCGTAACCCTAACCCTAACCGTAAAACTTACCTGTACGGTAACACTAACCCTAACCCTAAACCTAACCCTACCCTGAACCGTAACCCTAACACTAACCTTAACCCTAACCTGTACCTCAAACCTAACCCTAACCCAAACCCTAAACCTAACCCTAACCGTAACCCTTACCTGTACCGTAACACTTACCCTAACCCTAACCCTAAACTGTACCATAACCCTAACCGTAACCCTAACCATTACCTGAACCGTAACCCGAACCCTAACTTTAATTTGAACTCTAAACCTAACCGGTACCCTAACCCTAAAGCTAACCCTAACCTCTATGGCAAAACTAAGCCTAACCCTAACACTAACCCTACCCTAACCCTAACCTGTACCGCAACCCTACCCTAACCTGACACTAACCTGTACGGTAACCCTAACCATAACCCTAACCCTATCCCTAACCCGTACCGTAACCATAACCCCAAACCTAAGCTTAACCTGAACCGTAACCCTTACCCTAAACAGAACCCTACCTGTAAGCCTAAACAACAACTGTACCGAACCCTAAACGCAACCCTAACCGTAACCCTACCATAACCAAAACCCTTACCTGTACCCTAACACTAAACCTAACCCTAAACCTAACCTGTACCGTAACACTAACAATAACCCTAAACCTAACCTTAACCCTAAACTGTACCGAAAACCTAAATCTAACCTAACCCTAACCCTAACCCTAACCTGTACCATAACCCTAACCCTAACTAACCCTAACCCTAATCCTAACACTAAACTGTACCATAACCCTAAACCTGACACTAACCCTAACCTGTACAGTAACCCTAAACCTAACCCTAACCCTAATGCTAACCTATACCGTAACCCTAACCCTAAACTAAACATAACCATAATTTTTCCCGTAACTCTAACCCTAACCCTAAACCTAACCTTAACCCTAACCTGTACCGTAACCCTAAACCTAAACCTAAACCTAACCTGTACCGTAACCCTAACCCTAACCCTAAACCTAACAATAACCTGTACCGTAACCCTAACCCTTACCCTGACCAAAACACTAACCCTAACCTGTACCGTAACCCTAACCCTAACCCTAAACCTAATGCTAACCTGTACCTAAACCCTATCCCTAACCCTAAACCTAACCTGTACAGTAACCCTAACCCTAACTCTATCCCCAATCTGTAGGGTAACCCTAACCCTAACCCTAATGCTAACCTGTACCGCAACCCTAACCCTAACCCTAACCCTAACCCTAACCCTGACACTAACATGTACGGTAACCCTAACCATAACTCTAACCCTAACCCTAACCCTAACCCTCATGCTCACCCGTACCTTAACCATAACCCTAAACCAGCCTTAACCTGAACCGTAACCCTTAACCTAAGCACAACCCTACCTGTAAGCCTAAACTACAACTGTACCACAACCCTAACCATAAACCTAACCGTAACCCTACCCTAACTGTAACCCTTACCTGTACTGTAACACTAAACCTAACCCTAAACCTAACCTCTACCGTAACCCTAACCCTAACCGTCAACCTAACCTTAACCCTAAACTGTACCAAAAACCTAACACTAACCCTAACCCTAACCCTAACCTGTACCGTAACCCTAATCCTAACCCTAACTCTAACCTGCACCATAACCCTAAACCTAACACTAACCCTAACCCTAATTGTACCCTAGATCTAAACCTAACCCTAACCCCAACCCTACACTGTACAGTAACCCTAACCCTATCCTAACCATTCCTTTAAATGTAACCCTAAAACTAACCTTAACCCTAACTCTAAACATAACCTGTAACCTAACCCTACCCTAACCCTAACCTCTATGGCAAACCTAACCCTAACCCTAACCCTAACCCTAACCCTAACCTGTACCGTAACACTAACCCTAACCCTAACCCAAAACCTTACCCTAAACCTTAACATAACCGTGACCCTAACCCTAAACCTAACCGTAACTCTAAACTGTACCATAACCCTAACCCTAACCTTAACCCTAACCCTAACCCTAACGCTAACCCTAACCCTAACACTTACCTGTACCGTAACCATACGCCTAACTGTAAACCTAACCTGTACCGTAACCCTAATCCTAACCCTAACACTAACCCTACTCGTAACCCTAACCCACAACTGTACCGCAACCCTAACCGTAACCCTAAACCTAACCCTAACCGTAACACTTACCTGTACCGTAACACTTACCCTAACCCTAAACCTAACCTGTACCGTAACGCTAAACATAACCCGAACGCTATCCCTAATCCTTACCTGTACTGTAACCCTAACACTAACCCTAACCCTAACCCTAACCTGTACCGAAACCCTAAACCTAACCTTAAACCTAACTATAAACCTAACCTGTACCCTAACCCTAACCCTAACCCTATATCTAAACTCTATGGCAAACCTAACCCTAACCCTAACACTAACCCTAACCCTAACCTGTACTGTAACACTAACCCTAACCCTAAACCTAACCCTAATCCTAACGTCTACCGTACCCCTAACCCTAACCCTAAACCAAACCCTAACCTGTACCGTAAACCTAGCCCTAATCCTAACCTGTACCATAACCCTAAACCTAACCCTATCCCTAACCCTAATGCTAACCTATACCGTAAACATAACCCTAAACCTAACCGTAGCCCTAACTTGTACCATATCCCTAACCATAACCCTAACCCTTACCCTAACCTGTACCGTAACCCTACCACAAACCCTAAACCTAACCTGTACTGTAACCCTAATCCTAACCCTAACCCTAACCCTAACTTGTATCGTAACCATAACTCTAACCCTAACCCTAATCTGTATCGTAAACCTACCCCAAACCCTAACCCTAAACATAACCCTTACGTTTACCGTAATGCTAAAGCTAACCCTAACCCTAACGCTAACCTAAAACGTAACCCTAACCCTAAACCTTACCATAACCCTAACTTGTTCCATAACCCTAACACTAAACATAGCCATAACCCTAACCTGTATGGTACCCTAATCCTAACCCTAACCCTAACCTGTACCGTAACCCTAAAACTAACTCTAACCCTAAACCTAACCGTAACCATAACTTGTACCGTAACCCTAACCCTAACCCTAAACCTAATGCTAGCCTGTACCATAACCGTAACCCTAACACTAACCCTAACCAGTACCGCAACCCTAACCCTAAACCTAAACTGTACGGTAACCTTAACCCTAACCCTAACCATAACCTGTACTGCAACCCAAACCCTAAACCTAATCTTAAACCTAACCCTAAACAGTACGGTAACCTTACCCTAACCCTAACACTAACCTGTACCGCGACCCAAAACCTAACCCTAACCCTGACACTAACCTCTACGGTAACCCTACCCCTAACCATAACCTAAACCTAACCCTAACCCTAAACCTAAACCTAATGCTAACCTGTACCATAACCGTAACCCTAACAATAACCCTAACCTGTACCGCAACCCTAACCCTAAACCTAAACTGTACGGTAACCTTAACCCTCACCATAACCATAACCTGTACCGCAACCCAAACCCTAACCCTAACCCTAAACCTAACCCTAAACTGTACGGTAACCTTACCCTAACCCTAACACTAACCTGTACTGCAACCCAAACCCTAACCCTAACCCTGACACTAACCTGTACGGAAACCCTAACCCTAACCATAACCTAAACCTAACCCTAACCCTAATCCTCAACCTAAACCTAATCCTAACTTGTACCCTAACCCTAACCCTAACCCTAACCCTAACACTAACACTAACTTGTACCATAAACCTAACACTAAACCTAACCCTCACCCTAACCATAACCCTACCCGTAACCCTAACCTAAAACTGTACCGCAACCCTAACCGTAACCATAACCCTAACTGTAACACTTACCTGTACCGTAACACTAACCCTAACCCTAAACCTAAGCTGTACCGAAACACTACCCTAACTCTAACCGTAACCAGTACCGTAACCCGACTCTAAATCTAACCTCTGTGGCAAACCTAAACCTAACCCTAACCCTAACACTAACCCTAACCCCAACATGTACCATAACACTAACCCTAACCCTAAACCTAACCCTAACCCTAACCCTAAACCTAAACCCAAACTGTACCGTAACCCTCACCCTAACCCTAACCCTAACCATAGCCCTAACCTGTCCCATAACCCTAACCCTTACCCTCACCCTAACCTGTACCGTAACCCTAACCCTGACCCTAACACTAAACCTACCCGTAACCCTAAACCACACCTGTACGGCAACACTAACCCTAATGCTAACCCTAACCCTAACCATAAAACTTACCTGTTCCATAACACTAACCCTAACCCTAAACATAACCCTACCCTGAACCGTAACCCAAACCTTAACCCTACCCGTAACCCTAACCCAAAACTGTACCTAACCCTAACCCTAAGACTAACCTTAACTCTGACCCTAACTTGTACAATAAACCTAACACTAAACCTAACCCTAACCCTAACCATAACCCTACCCGTAACCCTAACCCAAAACTGTACCGCAACCCTAACTGTAACCGTATCCCTAACCGTAACCCTTACCTGTACCGTAACACTAACCCTAACCCTAAACCTAAGCTGTACCGAAACACTACCCTAACTCTAACCGTAACCAGTACCGTAACCCTAACTCTAAATCTAACCTCTATGGCAAACGTAAACCTAACCCTAACCCTAAAACTAACCCTAACCCAACATGTACCATAACACTAACATTAACCCTAACCCTAACCCTAACCCTAAACCTAAACCAAAACTGTACCGTAACCCTCACCCTAAAACTAACACTAACCCTAAACCTACTCGTAACCCTAAACCACAATTGTACGGTAACCCTAACGCTAATCCTACCCCTAACCCTAACCGTAAAACTTACCTGTACTGTAACGTTAACCCTAACCCTAAACATAACGAGTACCGTAACCCTAACGCTAAACCTAAACCTAACCCTAACCTGTACCATAACCCTAACCCTAACCCTAACCCTAACCCTAGAAGTAACCTGTACCATAACCCTAAACCTAACCCTCACACTAACCTGTACCATAACCTTAACCCTAACCCTAACCCTACCCGTAAGCCTAACCCACAGCTGTAAGGCAGCCCTAATCGTAACCCTAACTCTAACCCTAACCGTAACCCTTACCTGTACCGTAACTCTAACCCTAAACCTTACCCTAACCCTAACCTGTACCGTAACCCTAACCCTAAACCTAAAATGAACCGAAAACTTAACCCTAACCCTAAGCCTACCTGTACCGGAACCCTACCTAACACTAACCATAACCCTAACTTGTATCGTAACCCTAACCCTAATCCTAACCCACACCCAAACCCTACCCTGTATTGTAACCCTAACGCTAACATTAACCTTACCCCTACCCTAAACTGTACCGTAACCCTAAACCTAACCCTAACAATAACCCTAACGCTAACATATACTGTAACCCTAACCCTAAACCTACCAGTAACCCTAACCTTAACCCTAACCTGTACCGTAATCCTAACCCTACCCCTAAACCTAACCCTAACCTGTTCCGTAACCCTAACGCTCACCCAAACCCTAACTATAACCTGGACCGTAACCCTAACCCTAAAGGTAACCCTAAACGTAACCGGTACCGTAACCCTAACCCTAACCCTAACAGTAACGGTAACCTTAACCCTAACCTGTACCGTAACCCTAACCCTAACCCTAACCTTAATGCTATCCTATACCGTAACACGAACCCTAACCCTAACCGTAACACTCACCTGTACCGTTACCCTAACCATAACCCTAAACCCAACCCTAACCCTAACCCTAACCACTACCGTAACCCTAAACCTCAACCTAACCGTAAACCTAACCGGTACCGTAACCCTAACTCTAACCCTAACTGAAACCGAACCTTAACCCTAACCTGTACCGTAACCCTAACCCTAACCCTGAACATAACACTTACCGTAAACCTAACCCTAACCCTAATCTGTACCGTAATCTAAACCTAACCCTACCCCTAACCTTAATGCTATCCTATACCGTAAGCCTAACACTAACCCTAACAGTAACCCTAACATGTGCCATTAGCCTAAACGTAACCCTAAACCCAACCCTATCCCTAACCCTTACCTCTACCGTAACCCTACCCCTAACTCTAACCTTAAACTTAACCCTAAACTGTACAGTAACCCTAACCCTAACGCTAACCCTAAACCTAACCCTAGCCTGTACCGTAACCCTAACACTAACCCTAACCCTAAACCTAACTTGTACCGTAACCCTAACTATAATCCTAACCGTACACTGTACCATAACCCTCACCCTAACCCTAACCCTAACCTGTACCGTAACCCTAACCCTAAGCTTAACCATAACTATAAACCTAACCTGTACCCTCACCCTAAATCAAAATCTAACCTCTATGGCAAACATAACCCTAACCTGTACCTTAACCCTAATCCTAACCTAACCCTAACCCTAATCCTGACCTGTACGGTAACCCTAACCCTAACCCTAATCCTAACCTGTACGGTAACCCTAACCCTACACCTAACCCTAAACCTAAACGGTACAATAACCCTAACATTAACCCTAACCCTAACCCTAACGCTAACCCTAACCCTAACCTGTACCGTAACCCTAACCCTAACCTTAATGCTATCGTATACCATAACACGAACCCTAACCCTAACCGTAACACTCACCTGTACCGTTACCCTAACCGTAACCCTAATCCCAACTCTAACCCTAACCCTAACCACTACCGTAACCCTAAACCTCACCCTAACCCTACACTAACCCTAAACTGTACCGTAACCCTAAACCTAATTCAAAACCTAAACCTAACCGGTACCATAACCCTAATTCTAACCCTAACTGTAAACCGAACCTTAACCTTAACCTGTACCGTAACTCTAACCCTACCCCTAAACCTAACCCTACACTGTACCGTAACCCTAACCCTAACCCTAACCCTAACCCTAACCTGTACCGTAACCCTAACCCTAAGCTTAACCATAACTACAAACCTAACCTATACCCTCACCCTAACTCAAAATCTAACCTCTATGGCAAACATAACCCTAACCTGTACGGTTACACTAACCCTAACCCTAACCTGTACCGTAACACTAACCCTAAACCTAAACCTAAACTGTACAATAACCCTAACACTAACACTAACCCTAACTCTAAACCTAAACCTCTCCTGTACCGTAACCCTAACCCTAACCCTAATATCTACCTTAACCCTAACCCTAACCCTAACCCTAACTCTAACCCTAACACTAATCTGTACCGTAACCCTAACCCTAAGACTAACCCTAACCCTAAATTGTACCGTAACCCTAAACCTAACCCTAACCCTAACCTATACCATAACCCTAACCCTAACCCTAACTGTTACGTGAACTGTAACCCTACACCAAACCTTAACACTAACTCTAAACCTAACCTGTACCCCAACCGTAAACCTAACCCCAAACTCTATGGCAAATCTAACCCTAACTCTAACCCTAACCCTAACCCTAACACTAACATGAACCGTAACATTAACCCTAACCCTAACCCTACCCTATACCTTAACCCTAACCCTAACCCTAACCCTAAAACTAACCTGTACCGTAAACCTAACCCTAAGTCTAACCCTAACCCTAAATTGTACCGTAACCCTAAACCTAACCCTAACCTATACTGTAACCCTAACCCTAAACCTAACCGTTACGTGAACCGTAACCCTAACCCTAACCTTAACACTAACTTTAAACCTAACCTGTACCCTAATCCTAACCCTCACTCTAACCTCCATTGCAAATCTAATCCTAAACCTAACACTAACCCTAACCCTAACACTAACCTGTACAGTAACATTAACCCTAACCCTAACCCTAACCGTAAATGTATCCGTAACCTGTACTGTAACCCTAACCGTAAGCCTAACACCAACCCCAAGCCTAACCCTAACATCTACAATAACCGTAAACCTAACCCTAACCCGACCCAAACTCCTACCTGTACTGTAACCCTTACCCTAACCCTAACCCTGACACTAACCCTAACCCTACCTGTACCGTAACCATACCCTTAATGGTAAACCTAACCTCTACCGTAACCCTAACCCTAACTCTAACCCTAACACTAACCATACCCGTAACACTAACCCACAACTGTACCGCAACCCTAACCGTTACCCTAACCCTAACCCTAACCGTAACCCTTACCTGTACCGTAAACCTAACCCTAACCCTAAATCTAACCGGTACCGTAACCCTAACCCTAAACCTAACAGTAACCCTAAACTTAACCCTAACCTGTACCGTAACACTAACCCTACCACTAAACAACCCTAACCTGTACCATAACCGTAACCCTAACCCTAACCCTAACCTGTATCGTGACCCTAAACCTAACCCTAACCCTAAACCTAACCGGTACCGTAACACTAACCCTAGTCCTAACAGTAACCCTAAACTTAACCCTAACCTGTACCGTAAACCTAACCCTACCCCTAAACCTCACCCTAAACTGTTCCGTAACCCCAACCCTAACCCTAACCCTAACCATAACCATAACCATAAGCTGTCCGGTAACCCTAACCCAAACCCTAACCTTAACCTAACCAGTACCGTAACCCTAACCCTAACCCTAACAGTAACGCTAACCTTAACCCTAACCTATACAATACCCTAACCCTAAATCTAAACCTGAACTTAATGCTATCCTATACCGTAAACCTAACCCTAAACCTAACCCTAACCCTAACCACTACCGTAACCCTAAACCTAACCCTAAACTTAACCCTCAACTGTACCATAAACCTAACCTTAAAGCTAACCCTAAACCTCACCCTAACCTGTACCATAACCCTAACCCTAACCCTAACTTGTACCGTAACCCTAAGCATAATCCTAACCCTACCATTTACCGAAACCCTAACTCGAACCCTAGCCCTAACCTGTACCATAACACTAACCCTAACCTTAACCCTAACTCTAAACCTAACCTGTACCCTAACCCTAAGTCTAAATAAACCTCTATGGCAAACATATCCCTAACCCTAATTCTAACACTAATCCTAACCCTAACCTGTACCATAACACTAACCCTAACCCTAACCCTAACCCTATCCCTAAACCTAAACTGTACAATAACCCTATCCCAAACCCTAACCCTAACCCTCAACCTAAACGTTAACCCAACCTGTACCATAACCCTCACCCTAAACCTAAACCTAACCCTAACCCTAACGAGTACCGTAACCCTAATTTTTACCCTCACCCTAAACTGTACCATAACCCTAACCCTAACCGTACCTCTAACCCTAAACCACAACGGTACGGCAGCCATAACCCTGACCCTCACCCTAACCCTAACCGTAACACTTACCTGTACCGTAGCACTAAACCTAACCCTAAACCTAACCAGGACCGTAACCTTAACAATAACCCTAACCCTAAACCTAACCTGTACCGTAACCCTGAACCTAGCCCTAACCCTAACCCTAAACACTAACGAAACCCTAACTCTAACAATCACCATAATCTTTACCGTAACCCTAATCCTAACCCTAAGCTGTAACGTAACCCTAAACCTCACCCTCACCATAACCTTTACCGTAACCCTAACCCTAACCCTACCAGTAACAACAACCCACACCTGTACGGCAACGAAATTCCTAACCCTAAATCTAAACCTAACCGTAACCCTTACCTGTACCGTAACACTAACCCTAACCCTGAACATAACCTGTAC